>BGNK01004394.1:8497-51292 GCA_003297005.1 Symbiodinium sp. clade A Y106
ATATTTTTATTGTTCAAAATGTAAGAAGAGAGAACTGAACTATAATTGGTATTTACATTTGTGTAGCGAAGAGCATAAGAACAAAGCATAATAGCATTCTACTAATTAACTTTAGTAAATTCTATGTGGGAGGCGCGAAGCTTAGAGAGTTGCTACTCTCTATCATTTCCCAGTTCGTGGTTATAGACTTTAGGGAGGGTTTTGGATTAGGTGAGGTGTTTGGCTTTGGGAGGTTTTAGGCTCTATCATTTCCGAGTTCAAGGTATCCTATAACCAATATAATACCCAAATCCAACTTTGTTATGATTTTGATTGTGGTATAGGATGTTGTTTTGATTTGGGTTGAACTTGATGGTGGGGTTTGCTATGAACTGGGGGATGACCCCCCCAGTTCAGGGCAAGGGGGATTTACATTTAAAGGGAAAAGGTCATTAGATGGTATGGAGAATTCAGAGGATGAGGGAACACGGAAATGCTGTGCTTGTTTAAAAGTAAAGGAATTGTCNGGGAAAAGGTCATTAGATGGTATGGAGAATTCAGAGGATGAGGGAACACGGAAATGCTGTGCTTGTTTAAAAGTAAAGGAATTGTCAGAGTATCGGAATAGCAATGAGACTTGTAATAACTGTTTGAACAGGAATGCTAATTATCGGAAGAACAACATAGACAAGGTTTTAGCAAAGAAGAAGGAATACAGAGAAAGAAAGAAGGACGACATTATGGAATACAATAAGGCGACTGTGCGNAATAATATGCACTAATCGGTAGGTTTGTAGAAAAGATTGTTGTAGATTGTAGCGTGGTGCAGGGGAGCAGGACGACGGCGGTAAGCAAGGGCAACACGGAATTGATAGTGTCTTGCTGTCACCACCCCCCCTCCAACAACAATTCCTGGGTAAGGGCTTCCGTCTGATATTCTGCTGAAGTGAGTGGGAGTCGGAGAAGAGAGACATCGAGGAACATCATTAAAATCTCCGCCATCGGAAATGCCTCTCACATCGATCCTCGCATTCCTCGCTCACCTTCTAGCCCTGAATCCTGAAGACGGGCTCAGGTCTCGGGTACCAAGAAGAGAAAGGACTAGGGTACCCAGAACAACCCCAAACCCCATGATCCACTCAGAGACTTTGTTGCATCTTGAGCCACAGTCAGTGGCATAGTTTATGGTTAAAGACCAAGCCATCTTCGAGGCTTGTGCGTGTCATCNACCCCAAACCCCATGATCCACTCAGAGACTTTGTTGCATCTTGAGCCACAGTCAGTGGCATAGTTTATGGTTAAAGACCAAGCCATCTTCGAGGCTTGTGCGTGTCATCCTTGCGCAGGAGCCGATGCATGTCACAAGCAACACTCCTCCTTGGCGGTTGCCATGTGTGATGCTTGGTAAGCGGCACCCTCAAAAGCGCTCATGCAAGGCCCGCTGGACTCTTCCTTCTGCAAAGCCTCCAAAAGTCTAACATGAATTATTCCATTGATCTGTATCCCTTTGCCAGTTCCTGCACCACGGAGTGGCCTATGCAGCATCCAGCCTTCAGGATTTTCACAATGTCATGTCAACTGCATCCTTTGTCTCATTTCTCTGAGGCGAGTTCTCTGAAGAACCTTGGTTTGAGCATCCGCGACTAGCTCGCGACCTGCGTAGTGTTGAACCGCCACTCTTTCTTCCCGAAGTTGATCTCGAATCCATGACGCTCTGATGGCAAAATGCCTTGTGCGCCAGCCGAGTTGATTCCAGGTAGGCTTGTTCAATAAAGTTTTGCAGCTCAGATTATCGACTAGCATCCGGATCTCATACTCAGTCCCCTCCAACTCCTCAATGATGGTCTTGAGCCTGAAGGCCTCTTGCATGTCTGATCAACGGTTGACAGACATGCTAGCATTGATACGCATGCTGGCACATCAGGGCGCGTCCTGAGTGAGATCCACATAAGTGAACCAATGTCGGACTGAACTTCCGTCAATGCCTTGTGATGGCCTTCATTCTTCTCAGCTGGTTGAGTCGGCGCATGGTCCAATGAAGGTAGGGCATCACAACCATTCAAGCGTAAACATCCTCGTCGATTGAGTTCTTGACTTAACCACTTGTGTTGGTCCATACATACCCCTTCTGATGTCAGAGTTATCCGAAGTCCCAAAAACATCAATTCGCTGACTCGCTCCAGCTTCAAATCTCCTCGGCCTTCAATCTCATCCAGAAATCCCTGGGCAGTTGTCTTCCATAGTTTGCAGACGTATTCAATGACCCGCATGACCACCTCCGGTGGTCCAATACTGAGGCCATCGTCCACAAACATGGTCGTCATTCCCACGATCTCTTCCCCATCGTAAATGGACCGTAGTCCTGGCACCAAGCTGTGAGGTTTGAGCTGAAGTTCGCCATACTGATCACCAGGAGCCTTCGCAATGATTGCGTTGTCCATCTTCTCACTTCTCTCTCTTTCCCAAGCTCTAGGTGCAGATCTTAGTCCATACAGGCTCTTATTGGGAATCAGGACGTCTGTCGCCTTGAAGTACCCCAATCTAACCAACAATCCCGGTGGCTTCATCGTGATCCTATGTCCAGGCTCCAGCAGCGCATTCAAGAATGCCACGCTGACGTCGAAAGCTCCTGCGATCCATTTCCGGTTTCGGGCCCATATGTGAAGTACCTTAGCGCCGTTGCATCAATGTTCTGCGACGACAAGTCGTCTCCTGGTGTTCCCTCAAAGTTTCCGCACGCTACCAGTCGACATCTCGCCTTGAATGAATCTAATTCAGCTTCCTCTGCATTTTCCGATGCCCCAGCCTTGGTGTCTGCAGCTTGTTCTCCTCCGTCCATGATTGGCTTCTTTGTTAAAACCAATTTCATAGGCAAAGGAGCTGGAAGACTCTCGGACTCATCCAATTGAAAATGCTCTCGAAACTTGTCCTGATGGCACACCGTCCAAACCTCCAGCTCATTCATGTTTTGAAGCTCCTTCTCCAAGCCCGAAATCCACTTTCTTTTACTCTTCTCACTCCCTTCAGTAAGCACTGCACTCGTAACCGTCTCGGTCGCAAGCTGCTTTACGGCCAACAGTTCTGCCATCGCCTCTGAATCATTCATTTGCTTCTCCTCCTCGTCGGTGGCAGTGATGTATTTGTGAGTTTCCTTCTCGCCATTGCTTGACACCTGCTGTTCCTGTGCGCTAGAACCTTCGACGCGAAGTGTGCTCGCCACAACCTGTCCAGACACCTCCGCGAGGACACCATGCGTAAACAAGTTGAAGATCTCCCGCTCTGTAGCTGAGGACAGTGTTTTCTCAAGGATGCTGTTCAACCTATCATACACCTCGTCGGGACTCGCAATGTTGTATCCCAGCTTTTCTTCTACAGTCAAGATTTCATCTGTGGCCGGTGATGTCCATGCAATCTGGCCTTTGTCCGAAACCCAGGCTGCCTGCTCTGATCCAGGATTCTTCACTCGTCTCCAACGAGGCCTTTCTTTATCAAGAAGAATCGGGAGTCTCGCGAAACGTACAACGACACGGCCGTCTCTCTCAACCAAAACCCTTGAACCACTAGCCACATGCTCTGAAAGCCCCAGGCAGATTCCAGGCTCCGTGCGATCCTGAAAATCCGGCATCTGTTCTCTTGCCAATTGTGAAAGCACGTAATCCCCCGGCACCTGCAAGTCCTTGGGAATCCTCATGTTCAATGCCCTCATCCGACGAAGCTTTGCCGCGTGAACAATCAACTCATCCCAGAATCTCAAATCCAACTTGCCCCGCAATAACATCATTGCAGTGGATGTGTTGAGTTGGTCGATCAAGTTCTCTACTCGTCCGTTCGATTGATGAGAATAGGGAACCGCAAAAGTACGATAATGAGTATAAGTCTTAAGCTGTTCTTCGGACAGACGAGCAGTGAACTCCCGACCCTGATCAGAATGAATCCTGAAAGTGATCTGCTCTTCCTCAGCCAACGAGACTAGTTGATTCAAGATATCTCTCAGTGCTGCTGTGACCGTGGCCGCCTCCTTGTTCTTCAACGGTCTTGCGAAAGGCAAATCCAATTCCTCCGACAAATGTGCACACGCTATCAGCGCGTACTTGTGTCCTGCGAAAGATGTCTTATGAGGTCCGGTAAGGTCTTATAGAAATCACACCATTTTGAACATCCTTTCCAGAGATTTTGCGATGCGTCTGGCCTGCACGCAGGCTTTGATCCTTGGGTGGTACAAGCCTGCACGACAGTGTTTCCGCAGCGCATCTTCTTCTTTGAGCGGCTCCAATGTTGGGTCAGAGGTGCACGGCCATGGGTCCCTCGGGCTCTGTCTCTCAGTCTCTGTAAACCCTTCAACTAACCTGTCATTACACCGCATTTCACCCTTCTGAGTACCCTCATCCCCTTCATCATCTTCATCATCAGAGCAAGGGAGTGAGGAATGAGAGAATGTTTGCTGTTGTGAGATGTGCCGTGTCTGCTGGTTGTGGGAACTCTGCTTGAGCGCCCTTCTTTCCTCAGCAGTGACTCTTGCTCCTGGGAACCGAAGGATGTCTTCAGGCTCGGCGGTCATAGCCTTGAACACAGACACTTCTGTCTCATTGGCTTCAATGAACTCGGTCATGCTTCAACGCGATCCTCTGGAAGTATGAACCCCAAAGACTCAAGTGCTGCACGATCCCCCGATCCCAAGCTTTGCCAATTCCTCGGCATGTAGCAGACGCATACAGACCTTGTGCCAACATATGGCTCAGTTCCGTGCCACCTGGTGCCACAGAACGTGGCTGATCTTCCGCCTGTTGCTCATGTCTGCAGCTAAGGTGCACAAATCGAGAAGTGTACCAAGGGACCAAGGGCATGCTGAAGCGCATGCTAAGATTAGCATGGCCCCTGCAGGATGACACCACGTGAAATCGTGGCTCAAGATGACAAGCACAAATCGAGAAGCTGTGCGTTTGTCTTTGGGAGCTGGGAATGGGGGTTCGTCGGGTTTGATTAGGTTCGGCGTTGGATTTCGGAGCTAGATTTGAAATGGAGTACTCTCATCTAGATGATGTACCGCACTCGATAAGACAACAACGTATGCTACCGAGAGTCCGGCCCCAAGTCATTACTCAATCGTTACGAATACTCCTTCTCCCCTCCCTCATAACCGACAGGTTATGAGCCCAAACCTCTTGGGCACCCCCCAACCCCACAACATCCTACAACAGCAACAGCCGCAGCAGAGCATCAGCAAGGAGGCAGCTTCGTGACCATGAGGAGCATGACCCAGGTCGAGTTGCCAGCTGACGTCTTGAGATCTTTCACTACTAATATTTCCGATGACCTTTCGTTTGCTGCTGATGTACAGGCTGCTTTGATCGAGTTGGCATCCAGAATGCAGTACCGTACCGAGGTCTTAGGCTCGGCGCTTGGTGAAGTGGGGCGGTCAGTGCATGGTTTGCAAGACGGCTATAGTCAACTGGCCGGAGGCTTGGAGCAAATCCACAGCGACTTGCAACATCAAAGAAGTATCATCCAGGCTTTGGTGGAAGCCAAGGACGCGAACAGCAATGAGCTTGATCAACTCAAAACAAACTTGCAGCATTATCTTGAGGAACGAAAGCAAGAGATGACTGCAGTAAAAGCCACAGTTGACAATTCCGTTCAGAGAGAGGCGACACTTGCTAGGATGGAAATCCTGGAAGGGCAGATGTTGCAGCTGAACGAGAACATCAGACAGTTACCATCCACCAATCAAGGAATGGCGATCGTGAGGCAGACTAGTCAGGGGGATGAGGCTGAAACTGCCCTCCCGGACCTTGCGTCCTTGCATGAGCGCATGGATGGAATTGGACGGGAAACATTGCGTGTAGCACGGCAGGCTGATGATTTTCTGGGCAGGTTGGAGCAGGTGGAAGGTCCTGTGATTCAAATGACTCCTGGAGCTACTGCTGAGGTGATGGTAGGGGGCCCTACCGATCAGGAACAGGATGACTGGTGGACGGCACCTGCGTCTGAGGGGGCACAGAATCCATGGGGTTTGACAGTGCCGCCGAAGTTGCCTCCAGGGCTAAAGGCGAACGTAGCGGGATCAGCAAATCCTGATGAGGGCGTTGGTCCAGCAGCGGATACATTGACAGACATCCCAAATGGGCGATGGAATCCTTAGGCTTTGCGCCCAACCAGAACCACAGGGTTTAGATCAACAGGACTATGAAAGAAGGGCCCCAAACCTTGTTTATGTTCGTATTTGGCGAACTTTGTCTGTTGTTGTTTTATTTTGGCTTGATTTGTTATATTTTTGGCTTTATTTGGTTTATTTTGGCTTTATTCGCTGTTAAATAAGTCTTTAAAGTTATTGTTGTGATCATTTGGGGTTTTTGTTTGTGATTGTTTTACCTGGCCGACCTGCTTTTCTATGTCTACAACATCGTACTCAGACTGCCCCGGCATAGTTTTAAAGTTTTTAAAGTTTATGTTATGATCATTTTAGGTTTTTGTTTGTGATTGTTTTACCTGGCCGACCTGCTTTTCTATGTCTACAACATCGTACCCAGACTGCCCCGGCATAGTTTTAAAGTTTTTGTTATGATCATTTTAGGTTGTTGTTGTGATTGTTCTACCCCGACCTGCTGTACTATGTCGACAGCATCGTATCGCCGAGGCCTCAGACTGCCCCTGCATAGTCAGTGAGTGTGTTTTCTGAAAGCGCCATGAAGCGATTGACACGTGATGCAGCATGAACGAATCATCCAATGTATGTATGTATCTTGGTATTTAAGTTCAAGACTGATGCTGTATAATAGCCAGGAGCCCCAAGAGGTGGATGTTTTGCTCTTTTGCGGTTGGCAGTGATTCCAGATTCAAGTTTTTTCAAAGCGCTGATGGCGAGGACCGTTTCAAGCCAAATCTGGTGCTCGGCGAATTCGAAGGCAGAGTGCCAGAGCTCTGCCGCCAACGACGATCATCAGCTTCATGACGAGGATCCTGAGGACATTGGGCTTGATCTTGGCAGTGCTTACTGGAACGAAGCCTTGCAACAACTTCGATGGAGTTGTGTAAACTGTGACAGATCAGCCGACTATGAATGTGGGTTGCAAAAGCTCCAGAGGGGTGCAAAACTGGATCAAAGGATCAAAGAGGCAGCAGTGGCCGTTTCGGATATCTGGATATGAAGTTGTACAAAGCATGGACCGGCCAGACAAATGTGAAGCCGGGGGTGATGCCAGCACCGCTGCCGTGCCAGCATGATATCGCGACGCGGCCCATGTGTGATGTTCTGGTTTACGACCATCCCAAGTGGCAACTGTTTGTTGGCAGTCTTGTTTGCCCGATGCGATGCGACCAGCTCGGGGTAAAGCCTGACATTGTCATCAATCCCATATGAGCCATGTCGACTGGTATGAATACTTGGCGAATTGTGGACCGTTTGGTACTGCACATCTTCGGTATGGTGGCTGGGATCAAAGTCATGCCAATGACTTTGATGCTGAACAAAGGAGTAATGAGTTCAAGAGTATAGTATTTGGCGCCGCCTCATTTCAGATTTCAGGCAGATTCTGTTATGCTGGCATCGTGAAGACGACGAGTTCTCCGAAGGTCAAAGGCAGAGTGCCAAGGGCAAAATGAATCCGGGCAAGAGTGGCGGCAAGGGCAAGGGCAAGGCAATCAGCACGATGCAAGGCAGAGTGCCAGTGGTTTGAAGGTGGCTGAAGAGTCACTCCCTGGTGAGCTCGGCCGTGCTCTTGAAACATTGGAGCTGATGAAGCTCGCTCGAAACTTTTGGAAACGTGGAGGCAAGAGAAGGCCAATTCGTGTGCTTGTCCATTGCTACGGTGGCATCAACAGGACCTGTGCTGCTTATTGTGCCTCAGTCATGGCATTTGCCTCGATGTCTATGGAACAAGCCATTGCCAAGTGGATCAAGACGCGAGCCTACTATGCTCCATTCCAGGATCGTGAGTATATGATTGAAGCATTGCTGGAATTGCAGGAGGAGCTGCACACGTACAGACGTTGATCATTGACAAGGTAAATACGCCTAGATGGTAATCAATGAAACTATTGAATTGAGCCCAGAACCAGTCAATGGTCAATCAGTTTTGATTCAATGAATGATTCTGCGACGTTGGAATTGTGTCCCGACACTGGCCCTGCCAAAGTCCTGGACCTGAGACTGGACTGCTGGCTGGAGGTGAAATAACACAGTCCTTAAGCCTTACCTTGATTGACAAGACTAATTTATTTAAATTTACTTACGCTCAACTTTCAGCTGGAAGTCACAGCTTAATATAATTAATTTTGTGCATTTGCCATACTTGCCACGAGCACGATGCAAAAACGTCAGGATGCCACAGCCCTGTAAGCGGAGCAGGAAATCACGATAAAAACCCCGATGGTTCATCTTTGGATCATTGTATGGCTTCATACGGGCGGCCTCTTCTGATAACCAAGTCGACCCCGCCGTCCTCCACGAAACGATATATATTCCCGGAGGAGGATGTCAATCTAATTCTGGCCGAGTGGCAAAGACCATGATCTCATAATGATTAATGCACTTCAGCAAAGCTTGCGGGCTCAATCCCCAGGGGTGTCATTTGGTCCTTCCCCCATCCGGAGTCGAGATTTTTTGGGAGTCCAAGCACCACTTTCCCAGGAGGCTGGGAACCCTGGTCGGAGGCCTGGACATCGCTCATCGGAGGGCTTGGAAACGCCAAAAAACGTAGGCCCCTCCCCCCAGCTCTTCCCCCCTCCCATCTTTGCTTGGTGCGGGGTCTGGCATGGAAAGGGTTCGGGCATCATCACCAGCGACTCTGTCATCACCATACATGGCCTCAGCCTCCCGGCACCTCTGAACCCGAGCTTCGCAGAATGACTCCAAGTCAGCATCCGAACCCTTGACACCATAACACTGTGGAACGTCCCTGCGAGACCAGCAATGCGATGAATGGCCCAATCGCCATCTCTAGCAGCTCCTGCTCCCAACTCAATCTCCTCTCCGATCTTGTGTGTCCGGGAACATATTCGGCCAGCACCCATCGCCGACCCTCCTCAAATCTCGGGAACGGCGCCCGCGGGCCCGGGACCTGCGTCTCCCACACCTGCCCCAGCAGCTCCCGGCGAAGAATCTCCGATTCAGCCTCTGCTCGCCCTTGTTGGGTGCAATTAGCTAGGTCAGCTGCCGACATAGGGGCGAAGGCATAAACATTCCTTGCAGAGACTCCCCGAGGGATACCACCATTGGGCCCAGGGAGTAGGAAACGTGGTGTGAGGTCGGGGTTGCTCTCATGAAGAACTTTCGTGAACACATCATAGTCAGGGGTGAGCACAACATACTCATGATTGCTATGGTCCAGCCAGAACCACCCGGCTGTGCACGCATATCGGGCGCTCGCCATAATCGAGGTAGACAACATCCCCCGTGTGGAACACCATCTGATCCCAGCAACTGGAATCCCGTCTGCGCTCCGTACACGCCCTTGGATTTGCCCTTTACTTGCAAAGCTAGCTCCTGCTGCCCTTCACCGCTCTTCACACTGACCTTGAATATGAGGGCCGTGACCTGGTGTTGGACGCTCGCTCAGGGGTCATGCTTGGCCATGCCGTACTGCGACAATGTGCACGTGATCGGCAAAGAGAGCGGGTTGGTTGAGCGACATCGTCTTAAGGTTTGCGAGTGTCTTCGAGAGAAAGGCTTTCAAGTGCATGAAGAGGTACCGGCCAATGACGTTATGCCGACATTGGGAGGCATCGTTGATGGGAGCGCTGGGGTTGTCAGAGCTACGCCTACTCGCTTCTGGAAGATCATAGTCGGGTTTGAGCATTGCTTGCGGAAACCAGTGAGCTCTGACTTTGTGCGGCGCCTACTCGGTCATGCCATGGTCCACAGGTGTGAGATGGCCGTCTTCCGGTCGCTTTACGACTTCAGTACCAAAGGCCTTGGACCCTGTCGGCTTTGGAAGAGTGCAGCTCGCGAGTGCCGTTTATTTATCGCCATCGCACCCCTACTAGAAGGTATGCTTCACCAGAAGGGTTTGGTATTGAGTGTGAGTTGGGGGTTGACCAAGTCAAGGAGATTGGCCGATGGAATGAGCGGTGGAGAAGAGATTGCCGGTGAGTGAGTGGAGGCATTGATGCAAGCAATTCATGGCTATCCGAACTTTGTGTCTGGAGTAAGTTCTGTAGCCCAGATTTCCAAGCTTGAGGAATTGGTGAAGGACTACGAAAGATGTAGTGGACAAACCTACCCAAGAGAGATTCTCCTCTCTACAGTACCTATAGGTGTATTCCAAGCCGTTGAAGCAACATATCCACTTGCAGCTGACAGATCGGACCACGTATGCACAAGTGAAGGAAAGTGTACTTGTCTATGAAAGAACAACACGGAGTTGGATGCCGGCGCAAGTGTATCAACCTTTGGGAAACGGGAATGGACAATACTTAGGAGCCGTAGAAAACCCACCAATGGCAGGAGGACAACAAGCGATGGAAGTAAATCGAGTACAGGACAAAGGAAAAGGTTGGAAAGGTAGAGGTCACAGCAAAGGTAAAGGAAAGAAAGGCTATGGCAAAACGTTTGGAGCATTTGGAGCCATGCAAGCTGGAAAAGGTTTTAGGTTTGGCCGAGGCAGAGGCAAAGGCAAAGGTCGAGGAAAAGGAAGAGGAAAAGGAAAAGGTAAGAAAGGAGGAAAAGGCAAGAAAGGCAGAGGCAAAGGCAAAGGCAAAGGAAAAGGTAAAAGACTTGGAAGAACTGTTTGTCGAATTTAAATTTGTCACCTGGAGGGACGCTGGGGAAACGAATGCCCCAACAAACACTCAGTTAGAAATGTAGAAGCTGAGGAGCAACCTTATGTAGGAGAAGGATATGCTCAAAACCCACCAAACCAGGAGCAGTATCCCAAACCGAATGTCGTGGAAACTGGAAGTATCTGACAGGCAACGAGTAGACCTGACCCAAGAGTCGTGACAAGGCGAGTGAGAAGTTTCACTCCAAAACCATTCTACCACATCACACCTCCGGAAGAATTTCCTGAAGTATTTCCCTTGAACTCAGAAACAGATGAGGAAGAATCCGGAGACATCCACATCATGTATGCCAGGATGGTCAGAGTGGTTGACAAGGAGGAGACGGACCAACCTACGACACCAAGACCAGTTCACGATGGAGATCTGGAAGGTGGTGAAGCACCCGGAGTTTGCCAAGGATGTGGAGTTGCTCTTGAACCCACGTGCACAAGACCCGGAACTCTGGAAAGCAGTAGCTATCCAAGAATTCCAGAACTAGACCCTGGTGAAGATCGTTATCTCCGTTTGCAGAGAAAGCTTCGAAGTGAAGGAAAACCCTTTGACAAAGAAGCTATCGAGGATGCTGTAGCGAGAGAAGCACATCGACGAAGAGGAAAAGAAGAAAAAGGAACGTGACGTTGATCAGGTTCGGATGGTTCGTGAAGAATCTCATGATGTTGCTGAGTGGTTCTTAATGGACGCAACAGATGATGACAGTGATTGGTTGATTGTAGACGGACAAGACTCTGTCAACTCTATCCGAGCAGTCCAGTTGGACGAGACAGTACCCGAAGAAGGATTGGAACTTATCATTTTGGATTCATGTTCTGATGCGAGTTTGTTGCCTAGTTCTCACCCGCAGGCAGCACGTGTGAATACAGGAACAACAGGAATCCTTTTAGAGGATGCTCAAGGGAACCCTATCAAAGCAGCAGGTATGGTGACTGCTGTAATTGACGTAGCACAAGGACAGGACTGTTGGACAGCTCCTAGTATATCGGAAAATTTCATTGTGAGCGATTCAACGAACATGCTGTTGCCAATGGGTCGAATCCTGAAGAATGGTTGGAAACTCGAATATAATCCGGAAATCCCAGAAGGAGAGCAGACCCTTAGTGCTCAGTACAACATTACTATGTCCTCAATGGTATTGGTCAGTCCTGATGGAAAGGCAACGGCAAGGATCTGTTACAAGCGTAACAGTTGTTGTTTGCTAGGTCGTATATCAGTTATCGGAAATGGTCGTCAAAAGGTACCCGTTGGACGGGAACAGGCCAAGGTTATGGCAATGCAGGGAGTAGCACCGACAGTCGGACTGCGGTGGAAAGAAGTGTGTCTGTAAGGATACCAAGCTACTTCTCGGAGCTGTTAGACAGAACTCCGAATGGCAAGTGGACGATCATGGAAGACGCAACTCCTTTCATTGTGTATAAAGGAACTACTTTTGTGGATCCGAAGGATGCTTTTCCAGGATGGAAGTACAGGACAACCATGATTGGTGAAGGAGGAAGTGAATGGTCGATAGTCGAGTTGTACTCAGACTACAGTGCCGTAAGGAGTCACAACGTAAGGATTCCTGAATGTCATGGGACAGCAAAGAGAATCTGCACTATCCTTCATGCAACGAGTGGAAACTTTTTCACATTCTGCAATGACTTCAAGGTAGTCATGATTGGAAGAGGACCAGAAACATCTTTTACGAAACCGCAACACGGAATTCCGGAAGAATTGAGCACCCCGGTTGTACCGGTGAAGATCGCCCCTGGACGGAGCGAAGGAGTCTTAGGACCGACGCATGACGGAGATGGAAGTCCGTTATCAGAACTCGAAATGCAGAAATCGGAAGCCCAACCACAAGAACCCACAGAGGAAGAACGACTAGCTCACGAAGCAACACACATTCCGTTTGCTCATTGGTGTGAGTCATGCGTAGAAGCAAAGAGCAAGCAGGATCATGATCATGTCATGAGAAGAAGAATCCGGAAGCTGGTAAGGAGACGGTTGGAGTACCGTACCCTATTATCCAACTGGATTTCATGTTTTTACAAGGAAAGGATACACCAGCATTGGTTGGAGTTTGCTCGTGGACCCGTATGTCAGTGGTAATTCCTGTATCTGAAAAACAGACAGAACGGAAGACGGTGGAGAAAGTCTTGAAATGGGTACATAGTCTCGGACATCTTGAAGAAGTAGGATTCGTAGGAGACCCAGAGGAAGCTATGGTATCTCTTGTAGCAGCCGTAGTTGAAACTCGGAGAAGAATGGACAGGAAGACATATGACCAAAACAGCAAGCCCTACCAGAAGGGAAGAACAGCAAGGGTTGAAAGGTTCATTCAAACGGTCAGGAACCAAACTGTATGCCTTGTAAGGTCAGCAGAGGCCATGCAATGTGGGCCTGGGGACTATGCCACGCTTCATAGTTGTTGAACAGATACCATCGTCATGCAGCCATGCAGCTATTGGATCTACACCGTACGAAAGTGTGGTTGGAAGACCATACTTAGGTAAAATTGAACCTTTTGGGGAGTATGTATTTGCACTCAAGAAACCTGAGAAGAAAGGAACCGCAAACTGGATTGGCGGTATCTATTTAGGCAAGAACGCTCAGGATCTGCGTTTGGTAGGTGTAGAAGATGGAGCACTTGCAGCAGGATCAGTACGAAGGATTGCTACTGGATGGAGAAAGGAACCAGTGCTGAAGCTGAGTGTAACTCCTTGGAACCCTAAGAAGCCTAAAGGAAACTTTGTCAGGCAACCATTGCCAGCCCCAGCACTTACAAGCATTGCTGAAGAGGAAACATCTCAAGAACCAGTTATTCGTGCTGAAGATCGAGGTCATTCACAAGCAGAACAAGTTGAACAAGTCCTTGATTTGCTGGATACGGATTTGTCAGCCTCAAGCGGAGGCAGGGCAAGTTCGTCGAACTCAAGTATGACGGATGCCCCCGAGGCACCAACAGAAGGACTATTGAGCGATGACACATTGCTGGAAGCGTTCAGGAATCCTAAGCGTAACTTGGAAAGAGCACAATTGCAGGAAGAAGAGTCATCACCCAAGAAAACCCGAGAAGCACCAGCGGAACCATCATCACCATCGAAGGCCTTGTACCCACCATTTTTCGCAGGCAGAGTATCAATGGAAGAGGATCCATTTCACTGGGATGAAGAGGAGGATCTGACTGCTGTAGAAGGAGAAGACGTAGAGTATGAAGACCTCATGGAAGAAGAAATGGAAGACACTCCCAAGAACGATCAAGGAGACACCACCAGAATTAAGCCCAGAAAAGTTGGACCTGCTGGATCAAGAAGCAGCAGTGGAAGAGCTCAATCGACTGAGCAAGATTGGTGTAATCGAGGAATTTCTGGAAGCCAACCCTAACGGTCCAGAGAAGCGTATGGACCTGAGAGAAGTCTACGACTGGCGGTATCGTGAGGACCACTGGAAGCGCAGATGTAGGATAGTAGCACGTGAGTATCGTGCCGGTGCAAGTTCAACGGCGGAGACATTTTCGCCTACCGCATCGAGCGCAGCCGCCAGACTGGTATTGATACTGCACCTCATTTTCCAGAATGGGTTATCGTGGTGTTGGATATCAAAGATGCCTATCTGCAAGTTCCCCAGCAAGAAGAGGTGTTGGTAACCATCTCAAGCTGGATGAAGAAGGCATGCAACATCGGTGAAGGTATTGTCTGGAGATTGAAACGGTGTCTACCTGGACAACGAAATGCCGCAACCAGATGATATGAACATCTACGATCGATCTTGGAGAAACTTGGATTTGTGTTCTCAGTCCATGTACCTGCTTTGGCAAGACACGTCAAAAGAAGATTGTGTATCTTCATTCATGTGGACGACGATTTGTTGGCAGGCGAGAAGCATGAAACTGTTTGGCTAGTGGAAGAACTGGAGAAGATCTTCAAGGTAGAGAAGGAAGGACCTTATCCGTTGGACAGAATTGGAAAAGGAGAAGAGATGCGCTACCTGAAGAGGAAGTATGTGTTTGTACCAGAAGGAATTGTAGTACAACCAAACGAGAAGTATGTCAGGAAACTGATTGAGTTGTACGATCTTGGACGGTTGAAGAGTAAAGCCACACCGGAACACATTGACTTGGTCATGGAGGCTAAGTGCAAGGAATTGGGACCCGAAGAGAAAGCAATACTTGTAAGACGTCTATTCGAATTCCTAACGGAAACCCCAGTAAGTGTAGAGGTCAGGTGCGACTCTAGCTCTGCTAGGCAGTGGACGCAAAGAAGAGGAGTTGGACGTCTGAAACATGTGGATGTAAGGCTTTCTCAATTGCAGGATTGGGTCCGAGATAACATTGTGATACTCGGAACCGTGAAGACAGCACTGAATGTTGCTGACCTAAATACCAAGAAGTTGACATATGCCCGGAGAGCATTCCTGCTGTATCACTTGTCACAAGTAGAGTACTCCGAAGGTGGAGTTTTTGTACATACCGGAGAGGATGAGTACGAAAGACACAAACAGGAAAAGAAGCTGAAAGAGTATGTCGGAAACAACCAGGTGAAGAATCTCATTAGGCTCATCCAAGTATTCAGTGTGATTCGTCCATCAACCGCAGTTTGGATCAAAGGCAGTGCCGAAACGGTAGAAGCCTCAGTGGACAACGGTATCATGGAAGGAATGGATGCCGAAGGAAAGTTCACCAAGTTCGAAGTGATTATGCTGATTGCAGTAATACTTCTGATTGCACCTCATGTGTTGAAACATCTACGCGAGGATATCTGCAGTTGGAATGGTAAAAGTGCATTCCGGAAGCAGGAACAAGGTGTACCACAAAGAATCATGTAGGTACGTACAAGGAACGCCGCGGACAGGAACCTTCAACTACCTGAGTGCAGAAGATGCCAGAAAACAGGGCTACCGACCATGTTACGTATGTTGGCCCGAGAGTAGAAGAACAGTTTACGGAAAGAGCTCAGGACGAGGAAGACACAAGATGGATAAAGATCTTGTAGTATCGAGCAGTGATGCAAGCTGGGAAGTGACCGAGGAGGAAAACTCAGGATGCAACAGAGTTTGCTACTGGTGTGAACAGCGCCCATGCACAAGGAAGAAGGTCGGACATGTATGGTGCTCGTGCGAGAATTGTATTCAAGAGTACGCAACGGAACGCTGGAGAGCAACCTACGACCAGGACCCAGAAGGAGCAACGAATGAGGATCACAGTTGGAATCCACAGTATGAAGTAAGTTCGTCTGAAGGACAGAGCGGATTGCGAAGGCGACCTGTGCAGCGAGAACTTGGAGGGCGAGAACTTGGAGGAACAAGTCCAACAACAGGATCAGTGAGGAACCGTCGCGGGACTGCACGTCGTAGAGGGACGAGCAGCAGTCGAAGGTACGATTGGACAAGGAGTAAGTATGCCCATCATCAGTGAAGAAAATGAAAGGGCAGGAAGAGGAATGGTATCCGGACAAGAAGCAACGTCAGGAAGCCCGGAAGTCGCGTATGAAAACTACGCGGATGAGAATACCAACAACCGTATTTCAGAAGGACGAGTAACGCACAACGGACAGGAAATGACTTTGGAGGAAATGGGAACACAACCCTTACCAGAAGCAGTGCAGGAACACTACGACCAGTATCTACGATCCCATGCTGAGGAAGCAAGAGGAGACTCCGTGGAAGTAAGCCCAGGAACGCCAGACTCCACGGAAGAACGTGCGATGGGACCAACGTCGTACTGAGAAGAAAAGTAAGACCTACCTCAAGGACATCAAGAATGCCCAGAAGTGAGTGTAGGCAAAGTTTCACCAAGCTAACGCGAAACTCCGAAACGGAAGGAAAAGGACCCTGCGAGTGTTTTGCGACCAAACGAAATGTGTGGTTGCACGGAAGCGAGGTGTGTGCTACTGTACCAGTGGACCCCATTCGGCCTTTGGACAATCCCCGGAATTGGGGGTGGAAAGGCGGGTATTGCATGGAAGCTTTAATCCACACGATGGAGTAAAAACTCCACGGTGGAGCGGAGAATGCCCGCAAGGCCAAAACGTGAAGATTTGTACAGCGACACAAACCTCGAGGCAGGGTGTTAAGTTTCTTGTATAGGTAAAGTCCCCCTTTGGGAGCCCAAGGCTACGGCATGGAATCATGCATGTATAGTTGAAATAGTTGTGACCGTGCAGCGCCTTTTGGTTCAACAGTGAAAAGTGTGGACCGCTTAGGGTCGTACAGTTTAACTGAATCCCTGAACGAACTGATCCCTCCCTTAATACCCTGAAGACGGGCTCAGGTCTCGGGCACCAGGAAGAGATACCGGGACGGGAACCCAATCCCAAACCCAGAACAACCCCAAACCCCATGATCCACTCAAAGACTTTGTTGCATCTTGAGCCACAGTCAGTGGCATAGTTTATGGTTAAAGACCAAGCCATCTTCGAGGCTTGTGCGTGTCATCCTTGCGCAGGGGCCGATGAATGACACAAGCAACAACATTGGCACGTCAGCACCACCCCCGCCCTCTAGGCCCTTCGCATGTATTTCGAATGTTGCGGTGACGTTCATACGCTCGCAACCGTAGCGGCTCCCTCCTTGGGCATGTAGGTTTTCTTTTGTGGGAGATTAATTACTGGTATCAAATACCAAGACAAACCTCACTGAAGGAGATCCATGGCGTGCGCAGGAAATCTTATTCATCTTGGGAGCCGGGGCATGCTGCCTCGCTGAAGCTTACATGTTCGGCACTAGTCATTGGTCGCAGCTTGGGTCGGGTCCTTGAAGTCACCGATGTCATGGCTCTATTGTAATTCCATGTCTCATGCCCTTTGTTCGCTCTCAAGTGGAGGGAGAAAGGCCAAAATGTTTGTCCCACGGTAACCGCCGTACCAAGACCTTGGCAAGAAACCGTGGGTCTTGCAGAGGCTTAGGCTTCAGATGCCTGTCAAGTGCCTTTCCTTCAGAGCAAAACTCAAGCCTCGGGGGGAAGATGTGAGGGTCTAGCTTCCCAAACTGTCGCCACAGCTTACATTCAAGGCCTCGTGGGCGGAGGGGATGCCTGCAGGTGGATGTGGCAAGATGCCGGACGAGGCTACGGAGGGCCCATCGGCGCTTGGGGCCCCGGTATACGTGCCTCTCTGAATGGGAATGGATGCAGGGGATGGGCACGCGACTGCTCCAGGCGGGCTTAGCGCGCCTGAACCCGGCGCGCTGGAGCCAGTTGCTGCCGGAGGACTTTTCCACTTCACACCAAGGCCGTGGGTTTGGCATGGAAACCGCGCAGGACCAGGTTGTCGATGAGCTGTGTCGTTTTTTGGGCACCGGATCTGAAGACAGGCCCGTGAGACTAGAAGCTCAGGCAAGCACTTTATTTGCGCTGCAGTGGTTTGACAAAGAGTCAAAAGAGAGTTTTGACTGGCTTGATTTGCGTCGTCTCCGTGTCAGGAAGTTGAAGTGGAAGGCCGCAGGAGAAAGATCGAAGTGCCCAATGTGCGCGAAGCCGTGAGGAAACTGCAAGAGCACGGCTACACGTAGCCATGTTCGACACGCTGGAATCAGGGAAATGCGCGAGCTCTGCTGCAACCTGCGAGCTGTGACAAGTCGTGCAGCCTGCAAAAAGGGGCAGTCTCCCTGTGCTTCTTGCGCTGGGGTAGGTGCATGATGGATGTGGTTTGACAGGCTAACCAACAACCCCGCTGAGTGGGACAAGGTTGGATCGGGAAGACGGGCAATTTCGTACCTGTTTGATCCAGTCGGCTGCAGGCTGCGCATCGGACACTTTTCCGGCACTCCTCACTCATTCGTCGCCTTCTTGCTACCATTGGAATAGCGTTTGTGCAAACAAGACCCGAGCTCCTCTCAGCAGAGACAGAAACGGCAAGTCCCATGCTGTCTTTGGGCAGCGCTGCACGTGGACACTGTCAAGCTGCAAACATAATCAAATTAGTCGCGATTCGGATTAGCACAGCTCGTCAGGACATCCATGGCGCTGCCCACTTTGGTCTCGTACGTAGCATATACGGCTCCAAACTGCAGCATCATATTTTGTTCGGATATGCAAGGACCAGTGCACTTTCGAGTCTGCACTGGGATAAAGTGACGCGAGAGATGAGGGGAACCCATCTCAACTTTAGGACCTAGGATTCGACTTGTTTGTTCAGATTACAGCGGAACGCACTCGAGACAAAGTGATCGAATTTGAGGTTTTCCAAGCAGGTCGGAAAGCACGATGCCTGTTCTGACCGCAGCGTACTGATGGCAGTCTTTGATTATGCATGGCTCGGCCTTGAGGGATGTGACGGAGGTTAATTATACTCTTTACCAGACGTGTCGTTCACATTGAATCCCGGGGTTGGTTACGATGAGATATTTTGGGAGGTGTCTGTCCGAATATCGTATATTGGGCTCGCTGCTGCGAGGTACGAACCCTTGACATGGAGGCGCTTCTGCCTGCATGTTGGGTGATGTTGGATGCAGTGGCCAAAGTTGTCAGATCCACTTCGGCTTCGGCAGTGCTGCAGAGCTGCCACAGTACAAGGCAGTGCGATGCAGGCAGAAGCTGCGAGTCTCCAGAGCCTCTCCGTGCTGTCTCGAGGCCTGGAGTCTTCAAGAGAAGCTCACTCGTCAGGCCCCTTATAAAGTCTTGGAAACCGCCTTGTTTTCTGGTGGGGGGTGCTCGCTTGCGGCCGCCGGGCGGCTGGGAAGCTCTCTTTCAGTTGTGGGGCTGCTCGCTTGCGCCGCTGGGAAGCTCTGTTTCAGGTGTCCATCATGGAGGCTCTCCGAAAGAGATTCTTCTGCACAGGAGCGGAGCGCCGGAGCGCCGGAGCGCCGGAGCGGAGCGGTTTAGCAGAGCTCCGGAGCGCCGCTTTTTTGGCTTCGAATATTGCAGGATCCACCCTCGAAGTCTACAGACAAGGCTGGAGCCCCCAGGCCAGTCTGACCGAAGAGTTCTGACCGCGTCCTAAACTTCCTAAAGCCAGGACAACTGTGGGGTGCAGCCCTGCGGCGAGAACCAGCCTGAGAAGAGCCTCCTCGGCTGCACTTTCTCGACCTCGTAAGCTGCTGAGGCCTCCGGTTTACCTGCCGAATGGCTTCTCCGTGACTGCCTTCGCCGTCAGCTACGTCGCTCGCAAAAAAGACAGAGACTCGCAAGACTCTTAGCGCAGCCGGCTGGGAAGCTCTGTCAGGTGCACAAGGAGCTTGTCGACGTCCGCTTGGATTGAGAAACGCCGCTCTGCTCTGCTCGGCCTCGGAGCAATCTCAGCTCGCAGCTCGTCCCAGCTCGTCCCAGCTCGTCTCAGCTCGTCTCAGCTCGTACAGTACAGTGCACGACAGCAGCGGAAGCGACGCGTTGAAGCGGCGACGCGGTGAAAAAAAGTTCCTCCGCTCCGAGCTCGCCGCTCTGACGCTCAGCGCAGCGCGGCTCGCAGCGTCGATTCACGCCTTGGCCGCGGCTGCAAAGGACTCCGCAAAAAGGACCTCTGTTGGCTGTGAACTCTCTGAGCAGACAGTAACGGCAACGGTAGTACAGTCTCATGTAAGCTCATGTAAGCTCTCTTAGTCCGGAAGGGGCTCTTCGCAGCTTCAGAGCAGCTTTCAATTTCGCTGAGCTTGAGAGTAACTGCCGGGCTGCCGGCTTCCAGCGCTTCCGGAAACCCATGGCGTTCTGGCGATTCTTGGTCTTGGCGGTCCTGGGCAAGTCCAGCAGCACAGAGACGGAGCAAGCGCCCTGTGCTTCCAGCTCGATTCTACGAATGATCCGGGACTTTGCACCAGAGTGCATCTCGGCTTGCCCGGCTGTCTGCTTGCCTTTGGAAAGCCTTATCTCCAGCGTCATGATGGGTCAGGACCCCTTCTTGACAATTTGCCCAAATTGGCAGACGTTCTACTGCATGGCCTTGCCAGATGTGTTGGAATCCTGCACGCCACTTTTGGATGCTGCAAAAACCTACGTGGGAATCAACTTGCCAAGGAGCGGCGAACAGCTTATGGAGGTCTGTGAAGTTTCAAGCACTTCCACGGTGACTTCCACGACAACCCTCGGAACGCACGTGATGTCAGTGACGTCGACGTCGACTCTTTCACAGGAGCGGGCCGGTACCGGTACCACGTCCACCACGGCCACGGCCACGGCCACGTCGGCCACGTCGACCCCAGCGACAAGTGGGACAAGTCTCACGTCGACCGCAACGGCGACAGCCACAGCTGTCACAGTCACAGTCACTAGCCGCACCAGCCTAGGCCCCAGCTCCACCGTTTCAGCTTCCTCAACCTCGAGCGATCCAGGAGAGCAAGAACATACTTTGCTCAACAGAGCTCCAGGCAGTCTTTCAATTTCCCAAGGGAGAGCAGCTGAGCCCACAGAGCAGCAAACGTCGACGGAGCGCGGTCAGAATGAGTCGGAGGAGGCGCTGAATGCCAGCGAAAACGTGTCAGAAGAGTTCGATGATTTTCGGGATGGTCGCGGACCCAGGACTTTTGCTGTTGCATCTGCAGATCGGCAGGAAGTGTTCACGTTTTGCTTTGCTCAGCGGCACGAAGAGCGAAGGCCATGGCGGCCAGATCGAATGTGTCTGCTGTGATGTGTCTGTGTGGTTGTCCGTAGCCGTTGATTGCTCCTGTACGACCCGCGATGGGGGTGTTTCGGTGTGATTCATACGTCCTTTGATTGCCGAGGCTACGTCATTGATGGTTCTTGTTCTGCTCTCAGCGGAATCATGTCCAGAACTTGAGAGAAGCTGAGAGCTAGAGCAGCTAGAGCGGAGCTCAAGCGGAGCTAAGGTGCTCCTTCTGCCTTCTGGGCACTCCTGGTGTTGGCGGCTTCTGCAGCTTCCTAGGAGGTTTTGTCTTTGCTCTTGGGGTCCAAAGGCGGGCCCTCCTTTAAAGGAGCGCTCGCGTTGGGAGCTCCACCACTTTTGAGGCCGAGATGGCTATGCCACGCTCCTTGAAGAGGAGCACCTAATTCGGATTCCCCGCCTCAAGCTGGTGGCAAAGCCACTGCTCGTTGCTGAAATTGGGTCGAGAGCCACAGAGCAAACATACTTCGCCCGCTGCAATGCCGAAGAAATGCAAGGGGCAACTCAACGGAGCTGGTTATGTACCCTCAAGCCCAAGCCATGCAAGATATGCGGTGGTGGTCTTGTGGCTGTCGGTGTGGTGGTAGTTGTGGTAGTAGTAGTGGAAGTAGTCGTCCTGGTCGTAGTGGTGCCGTCGTCGTAGTAGTAGCAGTAGAAGTAGAAGTAGAAGTAGAAGCAGAAGCAGAAGCAGAAGCAGTAGTAGTAGTAGTAGTAGCTGTAGCTGTAGCTGTAGCTGTAGCTGTAGCTGTAGCCGTAGTAGTAGTAGTAGTCGTAGTAGTAGTAGCTGTAGTAGTAGTAGTAGTAGTAGTAGTAGCACTAGCAGTAGCAGTAGCATGTGAAGGGTCACGGGCAGGCAGAGTTGCACAAGCGATGGTGCGCTGCCCTCTTTTATCTCTGTGCCCAAAGTGAGCGTTGCTGCGCACAACCAGTGCCGCAGGCTACGCGAAGCAACCTACGACTTTCAGCCGTGCTCGCTTGAGCCAAAAATGTCATGGAACACGAATTACAACAATATGCATAAAAGCACAAACCCCACAGCACAGCCCACATACTATGTACAGTCACATTCGCCCCTCAGCCGAGAGCACGGGAGTGTGTGTCGCGGGGATCTGCGGGCGGCCGGGGGCCAAACTAGGCAACCCTCCTAAACCAAACACACCTCTAATCTAATGGAGCGACGACAGTTTAGTGCAGGCAATGAGAGGCCAACGAGAGGCCAAAACCCCCTGCAAGCTACTTGCAATTTGCCGTGCGTACCTCAGCGCGGCTGCCACGGCACACCTTTCTGCACTGTGTCAAACTCTTGGAGGACGAGGGACCGGAAAGCCTTCGTACAGAGAGGAATCAGAAGAGCCCTTCGTACAGAAGAGTATGTTTTCGCCCCGCTGCGTGGCAAGAGAACCGACTGCGGGTATCCAACTGGGTGGGAAGCCAAAAAGCTGATGGACTGCGAGGTTTTCCCACTAGGCCAGGCCAACAAGTCAGTGACTGCCCGCTGCGACGAAGCCGACTTCTGAGCTGGAGTGAGTATGTCTGCGTAGTGACTTGCAAGAGAGCATGTGTATTGCAGCCAATTCCATAATTCGTTTTGCAAACTCCGATCTGCATGCATAGTAGAATTAGGTGCAGTTAAAGTGGACCGTAAAGGCCTTTTAATTAGGTGCAATCAGGACGGACCGTCAGGACCCCTGGCACTTAGCTGAATACTGATGCAAAGCCTCAATCAGGTTTCCGAGGCTCGGCGATGATACATGCTTCAACTTCTTATGGTTGTCACGTGCTGTTTGGCTTTTCTGCTTGCAGCATGCATTGTCCCTTGGGCCTTAGCTCTCCTAAACCGTGTCAGATCGAGTTCCCTGCGGTGCGACTTTGTTCAGCTGGGCGGGTGGCAAAAAAATTGTGTTTCGTTCATGAACAGCTGCTGCATGCCGTCGTTGCTACCCGAGACACCTCTCGGCCCTGAACCTTTTCACGGCTCCCAAGGCGCGAGGCTCTTGAAACGGACGGTATACAATCTGCACCACACAGTGGTCACAGGACTGGTGAGACCCTACTTAAATGGGCTGTGGCTTGGCTAACGAGTTAAGTAAGTTAAGATGATTAGAAATGCGAGTTATAAAAATTAGCTAACTAGTTAAGCAGTAAGGCTGAAACACAATGCAACATAGGAAAATTCACGACCTGTACATGCTTTCATGTCGGTAAATGAAAGGTTAAGACAGGAATTTGCAAATCGATCACGCGCGAATAGGAAAATGTCCGCCATTTCACCCGCTTGTGCAAAACACCTGAAACAAAAACTGATTTGAAATCCTTCATTTCCTGGCTTCAAATCATGTGAAGCAGCATTGATAAATCATGCAGCAAGAAGCAAGAGGCGTGGCTAATCGTGTAAGCAGCTTTGGTTTGTCTTGCAGCTGCTGTTTCTTGGCATGAATCATGTAAGCATCTTTTGTTTGCCTTGCAGCTGCTGTTTCATGGCATGTTAGCATGATCATGAGTATAGCATGCATGTAGCATGCTCCTCACGACCATGCTTAGCAAGACCTTGCCATGCTTGCAAGAGGCTTAGTGGACCGCTTGCAGCCGAGGCATAGGCAGCATGCCTCGCTTCCCATGACTGCAATTTTTGTTTCTCATGGTTTGCGAAACCCTTGGAGCAGATGCTCAGCTACGGCGGTGAAACGGGATCAAAGTTCGGGCACCGTTGGTGTCTTTCAGATAACAAACAGCAGTCAATATGTCCATGCTGTCGATGATCACGGGCTGCTCCATCTCGGTCCACAACGCACGGTGTGTGTGTGTGTGCTTCTGGTACTCCTGCAAGCTCCACAGGGAAACCATGGACCAAAGCTTGCCCTGCACGGAAGCATGGCACCAAACCTCGGCACAATCCCATGTGCAGCGGGCGGCTTGCTTTTTGCAAACACACGTCTCCTTTGCTTGCCAACCCACCCCCTGGAAGCCGGAGGGTCGTAGCGTCATAGCTACCGAAACGTCTTCCTTCGCCAGACCTGGGAAACTCTGCAAAAGCATGTCCCTCAACTTGGCACCACAACTCCTGAGCAATGACTTCCTCGTAGAGAGATCGTTCAAAGGCCCTGGTATCCTGGATGGCCCGGCAAAACGAGTAATCGTCTTGTGCTTCCTGTCCAGGCCAAACGTTGCAGGCAGCCTCTTGTGTTTATTTCATAGTGGTCACCCATATGGAGCAACCAGTGCATCTTGCAGGTCACGTGCTACCCCCAGCCCGTTTCGAACCAAGAGCTCATGCATTCATCGGCGGCCTCTCGCAACATAGAAGGAGTCACACAACCATGGCCATGGCAGGCGGCCTGCAGTAGGTCCACCATAAGGCACAATTGCAAAACGGCATGGCATTCGGATGCTAGGAAGCCTTTGGCAAGGATGCAGGTTCGGACGAGAAAGGCGAGGACCGGGCCCAAACTGAGCATGTCGCTCGCTGGCGTTTTAAACTTCCCGGCTTCTCTACAGGACTTCATCCGCTTGTTCTCGAAGACTAGCTTAAGTTTGATGTGTCCAAACGACGCCGGCAGTGTCCACAGATCTACGTATTTCTCCAGAGTGGCAAAAACATCCAGTAACCAGGTCGCATCGTTCAATGTACCATTACTCAAGCAGCAATGCATCCAATCGTGCACGAACATAGTCGCTGGCTTGACCACCTTCCTCAGCCTTCCTCAGCAGAGGCTCCGAGAAGATGCTTTCTGAGTTGAAACTCCACCCTGTGGCTTGCTGCCACAACCCAAAGTCTTTGGCTGAACACCGGTGCTTCTGGTCGGCGAGCCTCGACCAAGAATCCCAAATATCGTCATCGGAAACCAAATGCAAGTCAGCATGTGCATGCTTGGTGATTTCTCTTCGTTGCGATTGTCCGCTCGCTGATTACCACAGAGCAAGCAATATTTCGAACCCGAATCCCCCTTCACACTCCACACGACTTTGTGATCTGCTCCGTCTTGTATTACCATGCTTGGCACGAATGACAAATGAAAACCGCCATTCATTCGGCCCCTGCATCCAAACACCTGCTGTCGGGTCATGCGTTGCATGCAAGAAGATTCTGCGAAAAATGATTGTTAAGATCTGGCTGACACTTCCCTCCAGACAGGCCACAGAAGAGCTCCTTAGCAGTGCGATGGTCAACCATGCTTTTTCCATCGCCACTATTTCTGGCGGGAAGTCGACACAACTCATATAAACACACCAATTCTTCCGGGAAGTACGTGCTGACAACACGTTTCCCGGTATGACTTCACAGGCCTGGAGCAACCTGTAGAAGGCACCACCACATCGGCAGATGCCGTCAAGGAGGCTGAAGACGTTGAGCAACAAAAAAGTGGCGGTGCCACCTGCAACCGTTTTCGCTTCGTGTTCCTCAAACAACGGGCCGTAGGCCTCCTTCTTGGACAAATAGGAACGAGTGGCCTCTCGCATTTGCTTAGGATCGGAAAGTTCCGGCAAACCGTGCTCCTGTATGTCTTGCAACAGCCCGTGGAGAGCATTCTTGCTGCAATAAGGAGCTGCTCTTCGCAGCGAATTCAATCTTTGGAGTTTTTCTGGCCTCTCCTTGGCCGACGAAGACTGCCGAGCCGTTTGGAACCCTATTTGGATTATAGCAGAATTTGATTTTATGCGATTGAGCGTATAGACGCTACTGTCATGCGGAGTCATGCAAGTAACCCCTCAAATCATAAACTCACTCAGTACAATAAACGAATTTTTTATGGTAATGAACTCGACAGACTGAGCCATGAAGCCATCCTGATCATTCTGACTCTGGACTCACCACGGACAAGCTTCTGTACAACAGACATGAAGTGAAAACTCCTTTTTCATTCGCTCATGGCATACACCCAGATATGCAAAAGAAGATGGCATGATAACAACTGCAAGGTGCCGAAACACAGGCACGTCCATGTATACAGAAGCAGCATGCATTCGTGCCTGCACATATGAATTGAAAACCGTGTTGAGCATGCCATGAAAACCCTCGTCCACGAGGATTGTTTGGGACTGCATGTATGCATGGAGCATGGCACACAAGAAAGCCTTTGAGGCTGTACCAAGAACAAAAATCAACAAACACTTCATGCAAACCAAATCTCAAGCAAAAAACAACAAGGACACATGATACCAGACAGGGTTGGACAACAGGCACGTCCATGCACACAGAAGCAGCATGCATTCGTGCCGGCATGCACATATGAATTGAAAACCGTGTGCGTAATATATGCAAGGAGTGCAGAATCGCAGACATGCCAGACCAGATGCCATGAAAAGACAAAAGCGCCGAAAACACATCATGTCTGCTGTGAAGCAGCAGCGGGAGCATGCCATGAAAACCCTCGAGGAGTGTTTGGGGCTGCATGTATGCATGGAACATGGCACACAACAAAGCCTTAGTGACTAGTGGTTGTACAAAAATCAACAAACACTTCATGCAAACCAAAACCCAAGCAAGAAACAACAAGGACACATGAAACCCGACAGGTTTGCACAACATGCATTTTTTTCTTTTTTGTATCGCGGCGAATGCAAGAGGATGCCATGGTTCACGATTGATTGCATGGATTGCACACGGGCAGCTTTTGCTGCAGACACAGCTTTTGCTGCTGTGGCCAACCCAAACACCCCACCCCCCTGAACCCTGCCCCGTTCTCACTTCTTAGCCTTCTTGTTGGAGCTCTTGGCCTTTGCCTTCGGCTTCATTTTCGCAGCGGCAAGCTGCAACTGGCGATCTGCGAACCAAGCTTTCCACTCTTCGCGGTTGAGCCTTACCCCTTTAAAGTCGGGATCACACCGCCTCCCTTGTCACTGCCCTTGTCTTTGTCTTTCTTTCCTTTACTCTTTCCTTTCCCTGAGGAACTGGCAGCGGCACTGCTATCCTTTGGCTTTGTCGGCTTCCTTCTTCTTCTTTCTCTCCGCCTCGACAAGCCCCTTTTCGTGGCTATACTCGCACCGGTCTCCGTGCTTGCAGCTCCCGTGGTCTCGCATGAGTTCTGGAGCGCCCTCTGGCCAGCATTCATAGCCTCGAACTCCTTGACAACTTCGTGTGCCTCTTCCCACATAGCAACACCTCGAAACTCTCGTGCTCCTGCCACGCCTTCTCGGTAGCGCTTGTCTTGTCTCACTTCCCTCGACAACTGGTCCCCGATCTTCCTCAAGTACTGGATCAGGTTTTCACGGGCAGTCATGCCGAGGCCCACGGCTTCCCTTTCTCCGAGCTTCTCTTCCCAAACGACCTCCCATTGATGAGTGGAGAGCCGGCTTTTTGCAGACTCTCCCACTCATCCAGCACTCTCAGCTCCTTTTCTTCTCTCGTCTCGGCGAACAGCAGATGCTTCTGCTTCACTGCAGCATAGACTGCTCCCGGATCTCGCTTCAGAGTGCCGTCATTGAGGTGCCTTTTGTAGCAGCATAGATCAGCTCAGTAAGACTTCAGCCTGTGTTGCCTCAGGCACGCCTTCAAAGTGGCTAAGGTTTCCATATCCGACATCCCTTCGCCAGCGTTCGCCAGGGCGATCGTCGCCTCAAACTGGTCGTAGAATTCCTGCACCGACCTGAAGTCCGAGCAGTCATCATCCAGCACTGGCCACTGAACTTTAGGCGTCACCTGGATCGTCGATCGTTTCGGCGGCTTTTTTCCAGCGTGGAGCAGCTCCGTCTGCTTCTTCAGCACTTCGGCCAGCGGGTCCTCCGAGCCGGAGGCTCCACCGCCGCCTACACCAGGACCCAGACAACCGAGGGTCGCTTCTCTCCCGACACGGTAGCCTCGGGAGCCCCAAAAAGGGTCCGAGCCACCGGTGGGCTTCGAGCCGGAGCAGCTTTCGGCGGCGAACCTTCCTCACTTGAGAACAAATTATCCGCCCTCGAGCTCAGCTTACCTCCTTTCTCTTGGATCATCCTGATTAAAACAAATACCCTTCAAGCTTTCCAGACACCTCAGCTCGAAACAGCATCATTTCCATCTCCCCTTCAGGGATAGGACCCCCTAGCTGTCCCAAAGCTTCCCCGATTCGCTGCACACGGGCCGAGTAGATCGCAAAGTCCTCCACCGTCGGTACAAACGGGTTCTCCAGCGTGGCCTTCAGGCGGGCCACCACGCCTGCGGACGAACTCATCCTATCCGCTGCTGGCGACGAAGCGCGAGGCACAGCAGCCGTCTTGGGAGCCGCCACGGCGACAGGATTCTCTGGCACCAGCTCTTCTTCTTCCTCTTCTTCTTCTTCCTCTAAGGAAGCTGCTAGCTCTGCTAGCTCTTTTGCATCAAGCTGCGCCTTCCAATCATCTCCATAAATCCTCTCCATGGTAGCTCGCCACAAGTTAGCCTCAAACTTTCCGTTCGTACCCACTAGATCGCGGCCTAGATCGCCCTTCCTTCGAGCGGGTCTCTGGCCGTCTCCTCCACGCCACGCCAGCCACCCTTGGAACCGCCTCAACTCGGGAACCGGTACATCACCGGCCTCGATCGCCGCCTCCAAGGTCAGCTCGGGCCTCCTGCTAACCTCATGCTCACCGAGGTCAGCAGCCATCGTCGCCATCCGGCACCAGAGGCCCGGAAAGAGACTTCCAGATACCTGAGAACTTCCTTCGCAAAGATAGGCTTCCCAGAACAGCCCCCAACTGCAAGGCGGGGACTCTCGGAACCTACTCTAAACGCTCAAAGCAAGTAGAGCGCGCACCCCTTTTTTAGCACAGCGTTGCTCGCTGGTCACGGCTTGAGCCAAAGCGTAACAAAACAAACTACACTTGCAAACTACAAAGGAAAACTACAGGCGGCTACGGAAAGCTAGCTACAACAGGGGGCTCACAGGGATCTGTACAGAGGTCCTAGCTTCACACAGTCGCAGCAGTTCACACAGTAGCAGTAGCAGTAGCAGTAGCAGTAGCAGCAGCAGCAGCAGCAGTAGCAGTAGCAGTAGCAGTAGCACTTGCAGTCCAGCGGCAGTGGCGGTGGCGGCACCTTTGGCATTAGCCTTGGCTATGGCGCTAGCAGTAGCAGTAGCATGAGGAGGAGTAAGCGGTGGTGGTGGTTCTTGCCGAGGTCTGGGCTTTAGGGGTGTTGGTGAGTTAGTTTCACAGAGAGCTGGCATGATGGTTGTTGTTTTTGGGATTTTCGGCTTCAGGCTTGGAGGGTGCAATTAAGACCCTTCTTGCCAATGCTTTCGTAGGATCCTAAGCCGACAGGACATGGTGACCATTCATGAGAGTATAAGACCCACTTGCAGGTCAAGCGAGCCGAAGAGAGCACCACCTGAGCAGGCAAAGCTGTTAGGGAATCCAGGAATCCAACCATGCCCGACACACCCTGGGCTGCAGGACCGCGCAAACGGATTCAATGCTGCTTGAAAATCTATCACAATTGGCCGTGTTGCAGCTGTCTCCCAGCTCATGAGCGCAGTACCCCCAGTTGCAGTGAATGAACCGTCATTTGCTCTTTGCAGTTTCAAGCTTCGCAAACCCACAGTCTCAAAGCCACGCTTGGGTCCAGGCGTTTGCCTCCAGGATGCCAGGTTCCACATGGGCCGCATCGAACAGCATTCATGACTTCGTTTGGCGACTACCACCTGATTTGGTACGATGTTCGTTCGGAGCGAGACGCGTTTCAGCCGGACCAGTTTATCTTCGAAACCGTCGTGGAGAGCGTGCCAAGTCTGTCTCGAGTTCGCAGTGCCAATGATCTGTTTGAACTGCTCTCGGGAGGTGACAGGGAAGCGACCACAAAGGTAGTGGTGGCTTTGATCGCACTTTTGGGTGGAAACTTGATTGCTCGTGGTCAGTACACAGCATTTTTCAGCTTCGTCGGGATCTTTTTGACAGTTGGAGTGTTCCAACAGCTCAAAGGACTCGCACAAGCATCTGCAGTCCTACTTGTGTGCTACTTTCTCAAGACGACAATCTGGGATGGAACTGTGTCCTTCGAGTGGCTTCTTACAGTGTTGATCATAATGGTTCTGGCAGTCTTCCTGGTCATGGTCATTCGCATCCTCTCGAGGCAGGATCCTCGCAGCTATGTCTTGTTGAAGGAGCAATCATCGTCGCAGCACGCAGAGATTCGCAACCAATGTTGCATGGATGTTAAGGTCTTAAGCTTTGAAGCGTGTGACAATGTGCGCTTCGTGCCACGGGGGGGTCTGCTGCCCAAGGGCTCTGTTGTCCCTCGGGGTGGTCTTATTCAGTTAGGCAATTCGCCTCCGTACAGCGTGAAGATCTTTTCGCCCTTTGAGACGGAGCTGGGAACCTGGACCGATGTCCAGGGCCGTTACGTCCTGCGTGAGACCATCCCAGCCCTTCTCCTCAGAGCGAGTTTAGGACCCGTTTCCATCTTCCGGAACTCCACAGACAAAAGCCTTGTCTTGTGCCAGTGCAAAGCGAACCACTGGACTAGCAGCTTGTGGCTTCCACTCTCCCAGGCCATCGCACGCTTGCGTTGGCCCGGAAGAGTCGTTAAACCACAGGAGGAAGTCGAAGTTCCCATGGTGCCGTGCGTAGTCCGTGTATACACGGGCTTCGTCAACGTTTTCGGAGCGCATGGTCTTCCTGGGGGAATTCTTGAACAAGCATGCTGCATGCTTGAAACTGGCGAAGACGTGGATTTTGTCGGGGGCGTCACCTGGTCCCGCCCTCTGGATCGTGCGAGGAATAGCATGTCCTCTTTGCTGTCGCTGAATCGTAAGTAGCGTCAACAGCCAAAGCTGCTGTTGGCACATGTTGCCGGCCCACATCCACTGCAATGGTCAAAGCCCGACGTGACTTGAACTAAAGGCACAGAGCGGCAAGAGTCTCAGATTGCAGGACGCACGCAATGCGATGCACTTCAAACTCGATGCATGCGTGTGTGACATGCCGTGCCCCGTGGCACTTGCGGCCGAAGCGTCGCCATTACATGGTCATAGAACCGCTGCGCATGGAGTCTGGAAGGTGCAGCTGTTTTCCCATTTTGGACGGAGGAGGAACAAGCCGACAGGTACCAGGTAGCTTTTGCTTCGCGTCTTGAGCCATCCGGATCCGGGCCGCAGCCGTGGTGCACAGCGAGATGGGCGGAAAAGCAGGCCCGGACCCACTCGCGTCGCAGCACTGCAGCACTGCCGTTTGGTTGTCCGTGTGCCACTGCAGGCGTGTGCCTTCGGGACGAGGAGGTCGAGGAGTGGAAGATGCTGAGCACGAGCACACAACAGGCCTTCAGAGGTTCAGCTGACAGGACCTGCAATTCCGTGGTCCGGTGACTAAGAAAAACTGCAGCTCCCCGGCTTGTCTGGACAATCCGTGACTCTTATTGCCACATTGCAGGAATCTTGCGTATGCTCAGGCGATGGCGCTGGTCGCTTGATGGCCTGGGGGAGTGCTGAAATGCAGGCCCAGTCCCAGTTTGTGATGTTCTTGCAGCGGCGGAGATGTTTAGATGCTTTCATCAGGGCTGGCGGGAGTCCATGGAAGACGCCCACCTTCTGCTTCCCTCTCTGAGAGAGGCGGTGCTGCGACGGCCCGAGAGAGAGCGAAGGACGTGAGAGGACGTGAGAGATGATGGTTCCGCCAGCGGCTCCAGGTCCGAGAAGAAGTTGGGGGAGGCCCAGGTGGACGCGGGTTGGGAGAACGTGGGCCTCTTCGGAGTCATGGACGGCCACGGCGGCTTCCAGGCCCGGCGGCCAGGGCCCCCCGGCCCGCCCTGACGATTTTTCGCCTCACCGGTCCCCTGCGAGGTGGCCAAGTTCTGCGAACGTGCCCAGCCAAAGCCTCGTCTAGACGACGCCGGAAGGAAGTTCACATCTAAGGCCACTTGCCCGAGGCGATTGCCGCCAGGCAGAGCGGCAGAGCGGCAGAGCCGAAAAGCAAAAAGCTCTGCACTCTTTGCCAGGTCGAGCACTGACCCGGCCCTGACCTGAGCCTTCGGAAGGACTCCTGGCTCTCATCGGGAACTCGCCACGGACTCGCCGCTCAGGCAGTTGCGATGGCCAAATCCTTCGCCCGCACCCCGGAAGCTTCCGAAAGCGAAGTACCGAGTATGGAAGGCTGTATATGATATGTGTTAGGTTGAAATGGACGAGCTCCTGCAGGACAAGCATTTCCCTCGCCTTCCAGAGTGAGATCTATCGACTGTCGTAGGAGCCAGAGGGGCTCAAGGAGCTTCGCAGGTGGCGTCGCCACAGTCGCAAGCAGCACTAGCATTAAGAGGGGAATGCATATGGAAAGGTTGGATTTTGTTAAATTAATTAAATAGGAAAAAATAGGAATTACTATGTTTTCAAAAATAGGAATCGGTTCTAAGGAATTAGTAAAAAATTAGAAAAAATAGTAAAAAATAGGCTCCAAAAATAGAAAAAATAGGACAGAAAAATAGTAACAACAGAAAATAGCAAAAACACTAGAGAAAATAGGAAAAAAATAGGAAAATAGAGAAATTCCTAGATTTTTCATATTTTCCTACTTTTTTCCTATTTTTCCTATTCTTTTCCAAAGCAGGATTTCCTACTTTTTTTACTATTTTCCTACTTTTTTCCTACTTTTTTCTTACTTTTTTCCTATTTTTCCCTATTCTTTCCTGTTTTTCCTAGGAAAAATAGGAAAAATAGGAAAATAATAGGACAATAGAGAAATTCCTAGGTTTTTACTATTTTCCTACCTTTTGTTTTAATTTTTCATATGTTTTCCTTATTTTTTTCCGGAAAAAAGTAGGAAATCCTGCTTTGGAAAAAGAATAGGAAAAAATAGGAAAAAGTAGGAAAAAAGTAGGAAAATATGAAAAAACCTAGGAATTTCTTTATTTTCCTATTATTTTCTTGTTTTTGCTTATTTTTCCTAGGAAAAATAGGAAAAAAGTAGGAAATCCTGCTTTGGAAAAAATAGGGAAAATAGGAAAAAAGTAGGAAAATAGGAAAAACCTAGGAAGTTATGTTTTCCTTTTTTTTTTCCCAATTTTGCCTAGTGTTTTTGCTATTTTTTGGTCTGATATTTTTTGTCCTTATTTTTTCCTATTTTCGGAGCCTATTTCTTTACTATTTTTCCTTATTTTCGGGATACGGATTCCCATTTTTCCGCCACCCGCATCCTATTTTGGATTCCTATTTTTTTCGTATTTACTTAATTTTAACATGAGCCAACCTTTCCATTGCATTCCCATCTTAACACTAGCAGTCATTTACTGCATTTGCTTGACTGCTTGCGGCTGCACCGTGAGCGAGCCTCCGCACTGCCACACTGCCGCACTGCGTCGGCTGGGAGGCTCTCTGCACTGGCCAAGTCGGCGAGGCCGCCTTGGCAGAGACGATGAGAGCCTCCCGAGATTTCTGTCTTAGCTTCTCAGCTTCTCTTCCTTCGGATCTTTCTTCGACGGAGGGCTCGTCGTCAGACAGCAGAAGGCATGGGTTGCACGGTGGTGTTGCCGGCATGATTGGAAGTTACGGACGGACATCCAGTGTGGAACGGTCGCAGGCAAGTTGTCTTTTAAGTTCTGAAGATTACGGTGGCGAGAGCACTTAAGCATGAATTAGACCTTTATGTGATCTCGTTTGGTTTGATCTACAGGTCGCACGTTTTTTGAAGCGGAATCAAGCCCCGGAATGAGGATTAGGATGCAACCCGACCTGCATGAAATTGCCAATTGCCAAGCTTGAAAAACTTGAAAAAGTCGTTGTAACGTCCCCAGTCTTGTTGGGATCTGGCACTCGAAGCTTTCAGACAAGAAGTCCCAGTTGAGGTTTTCTTTTGCGTGCAGGTGCTCAGCTGCATTACGCCCAACGCACTCATTGTCGCGAACGCGGGTGACAGCCGCGCGGTGCTATGCCGCAATGGCCAGGCCGTCGACCTGTCAAAGGACCGTAATGCGAAGCAATTCCTGCACTGCTTGCCTTCGAAGTTCCGTTCCAAGTTGTTCCAAGGACCATAAGCCGGAGCTCCCATGTGAGCGCTCGCGCATCGAGTCTGCAGGCGCGGGTCAGCACCGTCCAGAGTGATGCGTCCCATGATAGCATAAGCTGGTTGGCAGGTGGATGGATCGAAGGTGGCTCCGTTCTGAGGGTGCAGGGCCTGGGAAGCAGATGGAGCAGCAGTATCGTCTGCAACGCTGTCGTTCTTCCCACTTCGTGAAAGGTGAATGGAGATCTGAGTTTATCACGAGCCACCAAACAGCAATGCGTCTCACCTTCAGGACTTCCAGTTGATCTGAGAATCTGAGGCGGTCGGAGACTTGGAGTACAAGCTCAATCCTCAGCTCCCTCCGGAGCGTCAGATCGCCGCTTGCCTGCGTCATCAGCGTCATCAGCGTCATCCTGCATCTGCGTCTGCGTCATTGCGACTCGAACGGCACCCCAGGCCCAGGAGGCTGAGGACTTAAAGATGGCACCTCACGAATTTCAAAGACCTTCGAGCTCTTAACAGTTTGGTTCAGGGCAGCATACCATCTTTAGAGAACCATCTGCTTTCTTCATCTCGTGGTGCGAACGCGAGATGCCGTCATTACACCACCTGCTTTGGACCTGCCCCGTTCTTACCAAGCAGCATAAACGAGCGCCGTCAGATTGGCTTGCGAGCATCCACAAATCTGAGCAATACGGCTTTTGGCATAGGACTACAACTATGACTATAACCATCAACTCCTGGACCCACCTCCTTGCCACTACCCGTAGCAACTTGGCGCAACAACATTGCCACTGGGCTGTGCGCTCTTGCCGATTGCCTTCGATGAAGAAGGCTTTCGTTATGGCACTCACAGCAGTGGTGGCCCAAACACACGGGATAAACCATGTAGACTAAACAATTGGGAATCTCTGTGGTCAGGTTGAGCCATGATATCATGATAGGACGTGGGAATGCTGAGGTACTTGAGGGGGTTTCCTGAAAGGACAAGCAAACTGTTCCCAGGGCTGAACTTCAGGCCTCAGTTGCCCTGCTTGATAGTACCCGTGGTCACGTGCATCTCAACTTGGATTCCCTTGTTACTGTAAACAAGCTTTCGTACTTGTAAGATCATTGTAAAATCACTGGGTTCAAGCGTCTGAAGGCTCGCACTTTACACGCTGATCTCTGGATAGAGGTTGCCGATAGAAGGACTTGTCCCATCTTAGTCTCGACGCCTTTCGGCAACAGTTCGGGAGTGACATGGATTGGGCCCATACAGCTAATTCCCATGCTGATTCAGCTGCAGCAGAAACGTCTAGGGATTTCTACTAGTTTCTACTCTGGGTTGAGGGTTTATAGTGTGTAGGAGTGCAGGGTCTAGGCTCAGAGGATGTTGGGTTTAAGTTTAAGCTTACAAAAAGGGATCTGGTGCGGTTTCGTCCTTAACCGTTCTGATACCAGAGCGGAGGTCCATTTGTTTTCAGGACTTTTTTGTGTTATGTATTCGTGGTTTTCTATGCCTTGCTCCTGTTTTCCCGCTCTACCTGCTGCTCTTGCTTGTGGTTTTCTGCCTGTTTGTGCTTTTGTTGTTCTGCTTCTCTGCGTTTCCGCATTATCGGCTTTTCCGCTCTTCTTTCTACCTTCTGCCTGTGTTTACTTCTCGTTTTCTGCTTGTTCTTGCTTCTGCTTTTGCTTTTCTGCTTTTCCGCTTGTCTGCTTTTTCGACTTTAGCCGCTGTGCTTTTACGCTTCGCTCTTATGCTCCTCCGCTTTTCTGCTTGTCGGCTTCGCTTTTCTTTCCCACCTACTACTACGACGACGACTACTACTACCACGCTACTACTACTGCTATTGCTGCTGCTGCTACTACTACTACTACCACTACTATTACTACTTCTACTACTACTACTACTACCACTACTATTCGATTTTTTCTAATTAGTACTTCCACATTGTGTTGGGAAGCGAAGCCCGCTGTTTGGGAGCAAGTTTTTGCTAATCTTGCTAGTCTTGCCATCTTGCCAATCTTGCACCACTTGCAGCACTTGCACCACTTGCACCGGCAAGATTAGCAAGATTGCCCCTTCCTCCCCCCNGGAAGAATGATGACGACATTGTTACGCCGACACCCCGAACAACATCTCCGGAAGAGCCATTTTACTCGGTATTTACAGTACTTTCGTGACGTCAGCCATCTTATATAGTTGCCAAGCTTCTGCTACGTTGTCTTTTTGCCTTTGCGAGGGCTTTGGGCGAAAACTCGAAATTGGTTGGGGGAAAGGCTTTTTTACTCAGTCTTTAAAGTACTCCACCTGGTGCGTTGACCCATCGTCATCATCATCTTCAACAACGAACATCATCACAACTTGAACACCCTACCAACTACCCCTTTTATATACTCTTGTAACACACATCCGTTTTACTCGGTATTTACAGCTCTTTTGCCATGTAGGAACATCTTATGAAGCCTCAAACTTCACCTGCGAGTTTTCAAACTCCAGCATCCGATTCTGGACTTGCTTTTGGGGGGGTGGGGGAGTGTGCGGGAAGAATGATGACGACATTGTTACGCCGACACCCCGAACAACATCTCCGGAAGAGCCATTTTACTCGGTATTTACAGTACTTTCGTGACGTCAGCCATCTTATATAGTTGCNCCCAGTGGGGAGACTACTACTACTACTACTACTACTACTACGACTACTACACCACTACTACGGGTCTCGGCTGGAGCCTGCGAGGTGCCTGAGGTAGCTCTTGAAGTGTCACAGGGTTCATGGAACTGACGACGATTGCTGCTCGCTTGTTTATTGGCACCCTTATCCTGTTGAAGACGGGGCTCTGGCTGGGCTGGTCCCAACACGAAAATTTTTGGGCAAGGCAATTTAACACTTGCTGCAGAGGTTCCTTGGTTTCGGAAGCGAGCACTGAGGAGAGAGCGCGCAATCGCTTACGTGAGGGCTTTGGCACTTACTATCGAGGGAAGTGGCATACGCCGCCTCCATCGATCAGGGCGAAATGCGTCGAGTCACAGCCGTTGACACGTCTGGGAGACAATTCCAGCCGCAAAGTTCGAGGAGTTCTGGAAGCACCTACGATCCATTTGGAAGGCCTTCCGGGCAGCGAACTTCCTCTCGATTCCGTTCGATGCCATGGTCGAGGGACTTGCCTACGTTAAATGGTACCATTTGATGCTTGAGAGCAAGACTGTTGGTGCTCTCTGCTCAAAGATGAGTGCGATCTTCACAATGGCTCATCTTGGCCGATTCTCGCGATTCACTGACTCGGCTCAATACGATGCGGCCCTTGCTTCGATGTGGGAGCGCACGCCACGGGCGGGAGCGCGGCCCAGGTCGGCCATTCCTCCGATCGTACCCTCTGCAATGCAGGACATGATCGACGCTGTCGACCCAGGTCCGGACATCGGAGAGTCCACCACGGTGAATCTCCAAAACTTCGGGTTCGATGATGACGGAGACCTAGAAATGGCTCCGCCGAGTCAGCCAACTGCTCCCAAGCCGGCTACTCCGAAGCAAGAACCGACCAAGCAAGAAGTCAAGGAGGAGCCTGGGGTCCCTGGGACTCTCGGCACACTGGCGGGAGTACGCCATCCTCCGAGACACCGATGACCAATGATGCCCCGGCGTCGCCTCCGGGAGCTCCTGTTGCGAACGACGATGATGAGTCGCAGATGGAGGAAACGGGCAGAGATGACAAACAGGATGGCGGAGAAGACGGATTGAATGCCGTCCAACAGCAGATGCTGAATAAAGAGGTTAATGAGGCGGTTGATGGTCTTGCTGACCTCTTTGAAACGATGGAGACGCCTCGGAACTCCGAACAGGTGGTGGCCGCTAGCCGAGCCGCCAAGAACGTATCCGCCGTACCGACTCTTCCGATTCCGAAAGCTGGAGAGCCGCAAGGGATCGATGGCGAGAATCCCGTCGGTCCGAGCGCTGAGAACCTGCACGCGCATTACAAAGGTCACATCAGTGATGCTGAGGTGCGGCGCGAACAGGCTGCTGGGATTAAGGCCTACATTATGGAACAGGCCAAAGGAGCAGATACCGATGAAAGGGCTGAGCACATCAGACTGATCGCTGAAGGGCTTGCCCGGGTCGTCGATCCCTCAACCAACGATGACAATGTGAGGGAGGGTACGATGTATCCACCCGGTGAATACGCGGACGATGCTGTCACTCGCCGGTTGGGCAAGGGACGGCGTCGAATCGAATCGAACAGTAATCTGATTCGCGAGGTGGCCAGCGGCCGGTTCACTCCCACGCTGATCAGCCGCGATTCGGGAGAACCTGTCTCCGCCATTGATGCCCGATGGCTGCCCGAGTTTGGGAACAGGGTGTCTGTCAACGATGCAAGTTTTCCACCCGCACATTCCATCGGTCTATGGCATTGCACGATCATTGCTCCTTATGTTCCAGTCGATGCAGATCACTCTGCGGCATCGGGGGATGGGTGCACTATCCTTCGATCCAGGATGAGGACATTGCGCCGCCGCGAGCAGAGGACTGGCCCGATATGATCGCCCAGACTCCAGGACTCCACGGCAAGTGATTCAGTCCATGCGTCTGGCGCTGGCAAACAACTCCACTGCCCGAATCTGCCCGACTGTGCGCGGTGATCAAAAAGTTGCCGGCGGATTTCACCATGGAGAGACGTACGCCACAGATCCGTTAGCCGCACGAGGATCCGGCCGGTTCAAAGCCTCATGGAGATGACGCTCGATCCCAGTTACCCAACCATCGAGAGGAGCGGCGATGGTCGTTTGTCCCAGTTCCAGCGCAGCATGTCGATGCAGCTGAGGAGCGCGGTGGACGAGCTGAAAGAGGAGATCCGCCCACAAAAGAAGCAGAGATGACTGTGGACAGCGAGGGCCAGGGCGAGAAGCAAACCGATGCTATGATGGACGACGCGAACCCGGATAACGTCAGCGAGTCCGCGGGGAAGCCAGTTCCGGAGCTGTCTCGACAGGGAACCGTTCCGCCCCCTCAGGGTGTCGTTTCTAGTCCGCCGGGATCGATGCCGAGGCAGAGCTGCGACTGTACAGAGTGAAACATAGGTTCGATCGTGACGCAAGAGTCGACCCGCGTCTATGGTCTCTTTGCTTCAAGCTTTGAATGAACTGAAAAGAGGCGTGGCTCGATGTACGACCATGACACTTTGGAACTCCGCTCTTTTCACGCGTGAGCTCGCGTCGAGGGGGGTGTGATTTGTCACCGACTCGCGTACACGTACACTTTGTGCTCATGTTATAGGAGTCTTGCCAACTTTGTTTCACATTCGCAGATTGACTGCGCAAGACCAGCTGTACGCTAGGTCCAGGAAAAGACCCCCCGCTTACGCCTGGGGAGGTGTAGGACTTGTCTTCCGCCTGTGCAGTTTATTAACCTAACGGCAATAACTCTGGTCGATTCTCGTGCTCTTGCTTCTTCTCTTGCATTGCTTCGATCTGTGATTGGTTGCCCAGGGCTTTGTGACCGAGAGTTAAGTGGATACCTCTGCTTTTCACACAAAGGTAAGACGCCAAGGGCCCTGGCAGTCTTAGGCCAGTGGCGAAGTTCACTCCTTTCAACAGACATTGAACGACGTTTCAAAAGCAGCTCTCGTACGAGATCCAAGTTTAAACAACAGTCCCCATGCAAGTTCTCGGGAGTCTTTGACAAAGAACTTGTGGTTACGGCGATGCATCCTTTTTTGAAGCTTTCGCCGCAACCTGAAACCAAAGGTGGGTGGTATGGTATTACAATCAGATCCATGTCCTTTGGCTTTATCTTGACTCTTTGGATGAAGTTGTCTCCCGCTACCCCTTGAACCCCGCACCTCTTCCTCTGAGGACATACACCTCGCCCGAAGACGAAAGATGGGTACGCAGTAATTTCTATGAAACATGGAGCGGAATCGACTGCACTGCGGAAGCCTTCGTATGGCACACGCTTCACACCCACCTCCCCATGTGAGGGCTAATTCTATCGCCCGCCCCCATTGAAGGCCTTCACGAATAAGTGCATTTCTGAACGGAATCGACGGTCGATCTTGTCGATAGCAGCTATCAAGTTATCCTTGTTTGCATATCTTGCATGCTCACCCTAGGTTAGACTAATCCTTTCACCGACTCCTGCTCTTGATCTACCTGAACATCCTTCGTATGGTAGCGGCTACCACTTTCCTTTGCATGTGCCCTGACTATGAACTCTTGATTAGTGCCACTCGTCTGCACGCGCCCTACAAAGAACCCGGCTCAAGCACGACCATAATACCCCCCTGTATCCCCGAGCGGCTGCTTGATCAAGATGCCTGCCTTCCCGTTTCCCTTGACTGGGCCCTCAATGTATCTAGACATCGACCTAGATGACAGCAGGCCTCGGGACCGCTCGCCCTTACCTGCCCTCAACGCCCGAAACAAGAACTCAGGTACAGAGGCTCGGTATTGCATGCAAACCAGACCTGGCGACCCTCCTTTCTCATTAAGCAATCACCCCTTGCTTCGACCCATTGAATATCAGGCTTTGCTACTCTTGCGACGTGAAGCGGTTCCCACACCTTCAGAAGTGTGTACCCGTCCCTACGAGCCATCTTCGTCGTAGTAGCAAAACCGGTTCACGTTATTTCGGGATTGGGGCCAACCCTCGAAATTCAGAGGCACTGTTTACCTTCTCGAGTGATATGCCCTTCTTTACGCTTGTCATAACGAAGATGTTGGCACATGCAGCGCCTAACTTCCGCTATACCAGTTGTATTCTTTTCAGGGGGTGTAAAAGTCGACCTCATCGTGACCAGAACAGCGGAGGGGATCAATCCCAAATCATGCAGATCTCAACCCCCATTCCGGGGGCAGGACTGTGGGTAGCGGACCCCTGTGGAGAAGTCCCCCTAATGCACCTTGGAACCTCTGTGCTTGGTAGAGTAATCAATATCGACAAACCCTACCTCTTAAATGCGCGTAAACAGCTTCACGCAGGGTTCATTCCACCCGGCGCCTCCACTGAGTCTAGAGTTGTTCTGGTGGCTTTTGACTCCATTAATATTGGTTCTTTGAGTGTCGGTGTTTTGGAGGAACTTCACTTCACTCGCTTGGGTTCAGGGTCAATACGAAATCAAACCTCCGTGAGGCGCTCGCTACGCGGGCCGTGCTGGTTATGGACTTATAAGCCCGGTTATAATTACTTATCGTTACGTTTTTTCGTAGAGTTATCGCGGGACTTATAAGTCTACTTACGCGGGACTTATGAATAGCAATCTGCGAGGACTTTCCTGGTCAGTTTGCGAGGACTTTACGAGGGTTATTTTGGTTCATTCCGAGGGTTATTTTGGTTTATGCACGCGACTTCTTTTTCTGCATGGCACGTGCATTTCCCCTGCACTTTCGGCACAAAATGTGAGACATGGGCGGGTCGAGCCTCGCTACAAGCCTTGCACATATGTCTTGAGCCGGGTCCATGCCTCGGCCGTTCCAGACTTCCAAGAGAAGGCTTTGTCCTTTCTCTCTCCATGCAACTTCACGCGCCAGTTCTGGCTCTTCGGGCATGTGTACACGGAACATTTCTCCAGAGTGATGGGGTCGCGTGCCTCCGTGTTGGCCTTTGTCGGCAGCTTGTTCGTTGTGCTCTTGGCCTTGGTGGCCGTGTCCGCCTGCTTCGGTTTCGGCTCTGCCTTCTTGTTGGGGGCTGCTTTAGGCGCCTTGGCAGCTTTGCTCGGCTTCCCGTCCTTGTCGCTCGGCTCCTTGCGCTTGTTTTGCAAGTGTTGCTGGACGAGTTCGGCCATGCGGTCCACGGACTCTCCGGCTTCTGGCGCNCTGCAGCTGCATTTGCATCATCCACATCTGCTGTTGGACCTGCGACGGCATGCCCTCAAACATGCTTCGCGCATGCTTCGTGACAAGCAGCGTCGCCTTCGACTTACGTGCGGGCAGCCGTCCTGCGGTGAGACCTGCAGCGTCTCTGCCGGCCCTGCGTGCTGCGACAGGTACAACACAGCAACTCCGAGCACGTACGTACCCCCGTCGGGTTGGTGAGGCCCATGGCCACAAGACGCTTCGCCAGCGTCTGTTGCTTTGCTTGGAAGGCAGCATGGCCTTGCAGACGTTTCCAGTCCGACTCGCGCAAGAAGTGCTGCAGGTACCTGTGGCACTGCTGGCCTTTTTTCGGTTTCTGCGCCCGTGCTTCTGGGTCAGCGGCCTGTGCATCTGGTGCTGCAACCTTGGCCGAAATTGCTGCTGCAANCAATTGCGCTTTGCATGCTGGCGGGCAGGCCAGCCTTGCCCAGATTCTCCAGCATTGTCTGCGCAGCAGCCATGCTCACGGGCGGACCTAGCTCCAGGTCCTTCAAGCAGCCTCGCATCCTTTTTTCTTGTGTTGCAGCAACAGTACTGCTTTCAGATGTTTCTTTCAACGCTTGCAAAAATGATAGCATTTCTTCAAAGCGCTTCGTGGCCATGCTGCTTGTGGCAACAGAGGGGAAGCCGCTCCTGTGCCAGCCCAGCAAGGCAAAGCCTTTGCAGTTCTCGGTGCAAAATGCAGCAGGGCTTTGCCTCTGCTGCGGCCTCTATATATAGATATCATGTGAGCCCAAAACAGCCGCGCGTATGAGCTTGCATGATAACTGGGAAAAACATGTGAAGTTTCCAGATTCCTGCGGTTTCACG
>BGNK01004395.1:4140-14307 GCA_003297005.1 Symbiodinium sp. clade A Y106
CAGCACCAGCAGCCAGCAGCCCCAGCCACCCCACCCCACCCAGCCGCCCAGCCACCCCCTCGGCCCAGCCCCGGCCCACCAAATTCAAAACATGGTTCCAAAAAAAAAGCTTTCGGTCAATGTGGCCGTAATAAAGGCTTATTATGGCCATAATAAGGGCTTAATAAGGGCTTATTATGGCCATAGTAAGGGCTTAATAAGGGCTCAATATGGCCATCACAAGGGCTTAATATGGAAAACTTTCGGTCAAAACTTTGGCACCCAAACCCTCAACAATTTCTATAAACCCTAAACGTAGATTATGGCCTTGGACCTTAGATCCGGTACCGGCCTGAGAGACAAACCAAAAGCCCCACGACCAAACCCAACTCTCAACCCTAAACCTTAAGGGTTTCCTTAAACTATATGGGAGTTTCCGAGAATAGGGGACCCTGATATAGTACCCTAAATAGTAGAATCCACCCCAAAATGAGGTACCCCTAACTTTCGGAAACCCCCATATAACCTTTTAAGACAACTCTTTTAAACAAAACCCTCGGGCCCCGACAGCTTCAGGGAATTTAGGGTGAAGGATTCAGGGTTTCGGCTTTAGGCTTTCGGGGTTTAGGGTTTAGGGGTTTAGGGTTTAGGGGTTTAGGGTTTAGGGTTTTCGCTGCGAGTGCGCTTTCGACCCCTCCATAGTGGTTGGGGTCGGCGCATGAGCTGCAACGCCCACCCGCCCACCCAAATTACAAACCTTGAACGGGTTTCGGGTTGTCTACCCCCCCAACCCCCCTATCAAGGGGGGCTTATATGAAGTTGGGTTTAGCGTTGTCGACACCCATACCCCCCTTATCAAAGGGTGATAATATGGCAGGCAGTCGTCTAGCCAAACACAAGAAATGGCAACATTTCCCATGACGAGTGCGGAAATGTAGCTTCGGGACAGCAAGAAGTTTGCGCGGTGGGGCGGCCCTTCGGCCGTTTTGGGAAGCCCTCCGGCAGGTCCTCCTTCTTTGTCCCCAGGATAAGCGAACTGGCTCTCCGGCAGGTCCTCTTGCTTTGTCCCAGGACAAGCGACCTGGCTCTCCGGCAAGTCCTCCTTCTCTGGCCCTGGGTCCTTAATTTTAGATTCCGACTCCTTGCTTTTAGGCCCATATCCTCAACTGAAGCTCGGGTCCTTAATGTTAGGCCAAAATCCATAATTTTAAGCTCCGTGTCCTTAATTCAAGCTCCGGGTCCTTGATTTTAGGTTCCAGGTCCTTAATTTTAGGCTCAAACCCTTAATTTTAGGCTCCGGGTCCTTAATTTTAGGCTCCGATTTTAGGCCCAAATCCTTAATTTGAGCTCCGAAACCTTAATTTTAGGCCCAAACCCTTAATTTTAAGCTCCAGCTCCTTAATTTTAAGCTCCGGGTCAGGCTCCGGGTCTTTAATTTCGGATTTTAAGCCCAAATCCTTAATTAAGCTCCGAGTCCTTAATTTTAGGCCAAATCCTTAATTTTAAGCTCCGGCTCCTTAATTTTAGGCCCAAATCCTTAATTTTAAGCTCCGGGTCCTTAATTTTAGGCTCCAGGTCCTTAATTTTAGGCCCAAATCCTTAATTTTAAGCTCCGGGTCTTTAATTTTAGGCCCAAATCCTTTATTTTACGCTCCGGGTCCTTAATTTTAGGCTCAAATCCTTCCTTAATTTTAGATTCCGGGTCCTGAATTCGAAGCCCAAATCCTTAATTTTAAGTCCCGGGTCCTTACAATTTAAGCTCCAGATCCTTAATTTCAGGCTCCGGGTCCTTAATTTAAGGCCCAACTCCTTAATTTTAAGTTCCGGGTCCTTAATTTATGGCTCCGGGCCCTTAATTTTACGCCCAAATCCTTAATTTTAAGCGCCGGGTCCTCAATTTTAGGCTCCGGGTCCTTAATTTTAGCCACGGACAAGCCTTCCCCCAGGTTTAAGGCGCTTGAGGAGGAATTCAAGCATCCTCGGTCAGAAGGCGCTGGGTTTAGGGTTATCATTATATAGGCTGCGGGAGGCGGCTATTCACTTCAGCCGCGTGGACCGGAGGTCCAGGACCTACGCCTTTCGGCCATCGCCTTCGGTCCCGCAGGCGCCTTCCGGTCCGCCCGCTGCGGCCAGCCCCCATCGCTGCGGTGGGGGGCCGGCCTTCAGTTTAGGGGTTTAGGGTTTAGGGGTTTAGGGGTTTAGGGTTTAGGGGTTTAGGGTTTAGGGTTTATTTAGGGTTTGAGGTCGAGGTTTCGGGTGTTTCGGGGTGGAGGCCATGTGGGCGGCGAAGCATGGCCATTCTGAAGCGTCGGGCGCTCGGGTTCGGTACTTTTGGGTTTCTGGGGCTTGGGCATGAGGGTTTAGGGCTTAAACCCTAAAGCTTAGGGTTTAGGCTTTAGGGTTTAGGACGCAGGGAATGACCTCAGCCTACCATGACCTGCCCACTTCTCCGCAACCTCTGCTGTGAGCAAAGGTTGCGGACTCACAGCAACCAGTTCCTGTCACTATCACCAACGTTCTTCAAAGGCAGGAGCAGTGCTGGTTTACAGCCTTCAACACGGTGCGTCCTCGGAATCGAACTCTCCAAGAGATTGGGTTTACAGCATCTCACCTGCGTTCTCGCATGGTGTGCGGAAGCTTGCACAGCTGATGTGAATCCGAGTGTTCACAACAGACACAGCTACGTGACCTGCAGCCTTACCACCAAGCTGTACATCCCTAGCATCACGAATACATAGTATAGGGAGGGGCCCCAAAAGTCACCAATACTATCTTTGGGGGGGTTCCTTATCATAATTATCGGACAATATACCTAAACGCCCTATTTTAATTATTAAGGCCCCGATATTACTTCCAGTCACCACAACTCCGTGTCTTCTTGCTCTGTCCCTAAGGGTCCAAGTACCTGATTATCATATACTCTCCAAAATAGTAAAACTACTATCCGAAACCTAAGTCCTGAGTACCTAATTATTGGGTCCTTTGGACCCTTACTCGTAGGGTGTTGTCTTCGCTGCAGAGGGTTTCTCGGATCGGGAGTCCTATCGACTCGACGATCGTGGGCGTGTTGCACTCACAATGCTTAGAGCATGGGGTCCTTATAACTTCTATGTTGGGCTTAGGTCTCTAATTAGGTTCCCTTTTGGGCTTATATGCGTAGTTCTTTGAATGAGGACCCATTTTGGGCCTTTTTTTGAAGGTGCCAGTTTTGGGACGTACACGGGGACCCTACTTTACTGGTTCTCCGAACCCTAAGCCCCGGGCTTTTTCGGTTGGACGGCTGTAGTTCGTGGTTTAAGGGGCAAGATTCCAATTCATGCACAACGGCATGAGGCATGCTGCATGAGCATATGATACTGTACTTAAAGAAGCCGCACCCTAAACCCTAAACGCTAAACCCTAAACGCTAAACCCTAAACCCTAAACCTTGGCCTATAGTCTAGTGTAATACACCCCAATACCCTATTCTAGCTTTTGAGGTCTGTGCATTAGGTCATGGTCCACCGAAACTGTATCACAGGTCGGAAAGAGTCAAACTGGATTGGAGGTTCACAAAAGGCCGAGCAGCGCGAAATATAACTTGCACCCTAAGCCTAAACCGGAAACCCTAAACCCTGAACCCTAAACCCTAAACCCCTAAACCCTCAACCCTAAAACCCTGAACCTCAATCCCTGAACTCTGAACTAGGCCCTATTCCGTCAACCCTAAATGTTAAACCTTAAGCCGTCAAACCTAAACCCTGAAACCCAAACTCCCCTTTCTCCCATGGCCAGCGAGGAAGATAAGGACAAGGAAGCCAAGAGGAAGAAAGCAGAGTCCAATGATGGAGGAAAGATGGAAATTCCGATCCCACCATACCTGGTGACGGCCGATATTTTCTGTGACTCCAACTTCGATGGCTCAGTACCTCCTCAGCTATTATCGTTCTTTGAGCTAACTCTACCAGTTTTGCAGCGACTTCTACAGAACATCGAAACGCAGCTGATCTCTTATATAAGATCAAAAGGCGCTGGTGCTCAAGCAGTTGCACTATGTCAAGACTTTTCAAGAGCTATGACAGCTCGTATTGCTTGGTCAGCTTACCTGCAAGCAATTAGAACAGCGAGGAAATCTTCCTATCAGTGGATAGCCGCTCAGGCTCTTCCAAGACCCTTGCCTACTCAAGTTCAGGCACTCAAACTTACCCAACACTTTGTGGATGGTATAGGTCTCCATGTACTCAATGGTCGCAACTTAAGGCTTGTCAGCACTATGCATTTACCAAACAGCGTGGTGCCAAACTTTGCCGCGGCAAGATTTGATCGAGACTCCATTTACAACGACTTCGCCGAGAAGTTCGGGATACAACTTACAACTGTAAGGTTCCATGATGACATTGAGGCGATCAACGCCTCTCTGGCTACTGAGACGCAGCTCGCAAATTACAACCATGCCAACAATGCTGGTCAAGTTCGCGTGTGGGGATTCCAAGAATTATCCTACAGTTTTACTGACATTGCCATTGCTGGATTTTTGTGTGCGCATCCCAGGGTAGCTTTGACTGCTGTACAGCAGCCGATAGCAGACGGGACTCCCGCTGCAGGAGCCGGGCCACATGATGCTCGACCTGATTCGATTGCTGCAGTCAATTATTTTAGGTCCGTTCCGCAAAATTTGCGACTGGACGAATGCCCTTACTCAGTGCTGGTACCATTAGTACTGTCAACCGACTAATCACGATTCTGCCAAGTGCAGCTGTAGGGATGGTAGAGACAGAAAACGACACTGCAGTGGACCCTGCTTCGGATGTTTCTTCGAATGCTTGCACGTACTACAATGGCCGTAGATGGTCAGAGAAGTATGGGTACCCTGTCAGTGACACTTCATCACTAGACAGAAGTGATTAGGCCGAGTCAGACACGGGCAACTTCAGTGCCAACCGGTGCTCTTGTTCTTTCTGACTGTTATCTTAACTTTTGGATAGGCCTGGAGTTGACCCGCTATAGGACATTGTCTGCTGAAGCCAGCTCTGTGCCTGAAGAAGTCTTTTATTATGTGCCTTTGTTTTTTACTTGAGGTGCACAGCGGACCGAAACTAGGGGTACACGATCTTGACCCGCTTTTCTTTTGCTGATGTCGATGACTGAGCATGATTTCTCAGTAGTGCGACGCAGGTTGGGGCCTCAGCTGGGTGGTTGATAGTTTTGGGTTTAAACCTTCAATTTTACAGCAAACAGAGGCCCCTACCACTGGCTCCTCCTGGTATAGGAATTCTTGCTGCACTGCAGTCGGAAAAGAGCCCATAAAAAAAAAAAAACTCCCCAAGGCTCCCAAGAACACCCGAATCGACTGAGGCTGGCCGTCCTTCTGGATCGAGGTAGGGTCGGAAGAGAGTGTGAGGGTTTTCGGTTTCGGGTTTACGGGGATTAGGGGTTTAGGGGTTTTGGGGTTCAGGGTTTAGGGGTTCAGGGATTAGGGGTTTTGGGGTTTAGGGTTTAGGGATTCAGGGTTTAGGGGTTTTGGGGTTTAGGCTTTAGGGGTTTAGGGTTTAGGGTTTCGGACGTGGGTCTAGAGTATGTGGGAGTTTCCGCAAGTGAGGGTTACCTTATTTGGGCTTATTTGGGGGTCCCTCTAATAAGGATCCTACTATTTAGGGTGCTATATTAGGGTCGGAAACTCCAATGTATCTCCCTGGGAGACTCAGCGTAGTAAAGACAGTGAGAACTGCGTTTTGGTGCTGCTTTCGTCCTACTGCTCTGGCTCTGATTGTTGTTTACCAGATTGTTTTTCCTAGACTCTGCCGAATTACCTGTGGCATTCCTTCCGGCTCGTCATCCGAATTGTCTTATAATGTACCCCCCAAAACAACCCTACCCCAGCCTGCTTCGGGATCGCCGGTTCCGGCTTCCTGTGCTTTTTGTTTTGTTTTGACGTCTAGGGCTAAGGGAGCCCTTCAAAGAACCCTAAACCTTAAACCCTAAACCCGAAAAACCCTAGACCCTAAGCCTGAAAAAAACCCGAAACCCTTTGAAGGAACCCCTGAAAGGATCCCTTCAAGGAACCCTTCAACTGAGCACCGAAAGCCAGGTTTCGACCTGAACATCTGCGATAAGTTCGGCATGGCGGTGGCCGACCACGCGCCGGGAGCCCTATAGCCTGAACCCTTGGGTTTAGGGTTTAGGGTTTCCTTAAAGAGATCTATAAGGGTTCCTTAAAACGGATCCATAAGGGATCTAGAGGGTTTAGGGTTTAGGGTTTACCTTAACCTACCAAAACCCGCTTTTTTGTAGGGTCCCTATACAATCCATATTCGGATTGAAGATAAGAACCTAGAAAAAAGTCAGGTTATGGTAGTTTAAGGTAGGGTTAAGGGATGTTTAGGGTTTCGGGTTTACGGCGTAGGTGGGTTTCGGGTTTATGAGTCTTTATTACAAAGAACCCTAAATAAGCTACTGTACTCCAGTTTTCTGAAATTCCTTTATACCCTATGGTGGCGGCTGTGAACAACAAGAGCAAGAACAATAAGAAAGCAACAACAACAACACCACCAGCAACAACAACAACGACAACGGTAGCAATGAAGTTTTTAGAGTCCGAGAAGACGGAAGCTGTCAAGAAAGAGCCTTGTGCCAAGAAGCTCGACTTCGATGCGACAACCAAGTGTGAAACATCTGGTCTTGACAAAGTTCGTGGCTTCTTGCAGGCACGTCGGGCGCAACTTTGGTGTGGATCACGGCACCAATCGGTTCGAGGATCTTGTCGTCATTCGCCTCCACAACCTCCACTGGCCGCAGCACAGGCAGTTGGCTGCAACAATTTCATGCACTCATGCCCAATACACCATGCTTGAGACCCTTTTCAACAGACCTTGGGAGGCCTGAAGGTCACTCCATGCCTCATCCTCTCAAAGCCAGTGTGTTTGACTTGTATGTTTTAGGGCTTTAGGATTTCGAGTTTAGGGCTTTAAGGTGTAGGGGTCAAAATTATGTCGTCGGTTTTTTCGGAAATTTATGCACTGGGGGGTAAAGGGGGATTTTTGTTTGGTGTTTGGGGGTTCAAATTTTCTTGATACGGATCTTGTTACGGGCTGGGATGGGGTGTTTAGGACTTTTACGGCTATGGTTTTAGAGTTTGGGGTTTTAGGCAACGGCTGTGGGGTTTAAGCATTTGTAGGCTTTTTCTCCGCACAACTAAACCGTAAACCCTACATGCTAAGGCAAGACCACCTGGAGCTGCGCATGTCCCTGCTTGAGGCTCTTCGCGGTCGGGTTGGCCGCTTCCAATGGTATAGGGGGGGGGCTGAAATGCATTGAATACTTAATCATACAGTAAAAGCCCAAAAGTTGGAAACCCAATAGCCTCAATCCTTAAGAGTAATGTATAGGGAATCCCAGCACTATTTGGCCTTAATCCGGTTTCCAACTTCATGGAGTTTACTGTAGTATCCCGTAGCCCCTCTATAAGCTGTATTATTTTACCGCCGAAGCCGGAGCTCTATTCGGGCTCCTATATGGTGGGATTTGGTGTAAGATTGCTCGGTTGGTGACAGCTGGGAGCTTGTGGTGAGTCTGGGCACTAGATTTCCTAAACCCTTGAACCCTTAGGTGGGTGGCTCCTGCCCCGTAGGCCTTACAGATCCTTTTCTGAACCCATGAGGGAACCCTGACAGGGTTTCGGGTGTGGGTACCCTTGAAGGAACCCTAAGCCCCAAAGCCTCCAGCAACCTCCCAACCGAAGCCCCAAACCCTTCTAGAACCCTGAACCGGCCCCCAAGGAACCCTAAAGAAACCCTTGAACCCTAAACCCTAAACCCTAAACGAAGCCTTTAGTGTTTAGGCTCGTTTAGGGTTTGAGGGTTTTAGAGGAAGCTCTGAAGGGCCTTACAGGAACCCAGAGAGCCGAATACCCCTTAATTAAGGAATATAGCCTAAATCATAGTATGAAGCCTTATATAATTTAAGCCATATTCCTTAATCAAGGGTTATTGGGCTCCCTGGGACCCTTGACCCCTGAACCCTTCAACCCAAGCAGGCAGAACAAAGGAACCAGCAGCTTCTACAGGCAGCACAGCGCACGGCCCTCTGTAGCGTTTGCTACGGTTGAGGGTTTTGGGTTTAGGGTTTATCGTCTGGGTCTTTTTGTTTTGACAGCTTTTTTTTGTTTACTGAAACGGTTTAATTGCGGAGTTCATGTTCAGGTTCACTGTAGGGTCGTACACTGGGTTATTCTTTTTTTGAATAGGGGTTGTTGCAGGTTTTATTACAGGTTGTTTATAGGCGATTTAGGGGAGTTGAGTGGGCTTCAAGGATGGGCTTCCAGGCTCAGGGTGGGTTTAGGGTTTAAAGTTTAAAGTTTACCTATAGTCTCCATTGTAGTTCCTTTTCGGGGTTGCCTTATAATAGGATCTTAAATATATAGCTGGTTAAACCCTAAACCCTAAACCCCTAAACCTTAACCCTAAACCCCTAAACCCTTCAACTTCAACCCCTAAACCCTTCAACCCCTAAACCCTTCAACCCCTAAACCCTTAAACCCCTAAACCCCTAAACCCCTAAACCCTAAACCCCGAACCCTAAACCCTGAACCCAGACGGCACCTCCATATCAATAGTCTTGCCTGCTGCCGCAGCCTCGGACGTTCCGTGGGGTNCCCCCCAAAAAAAAAAAAGAACTACAATGGACATTCTTGGTAGTAGTAGGGTTTACGGACCCTGAGCCTTCAACCCGGTAGGATTCAGGGCTCTGGCTTGGGGTATTGCTTAGATAGTGACGGGAGAACTTTAAACTTTTGGGCCTTATATATTAGCTCTATCTTAGAAAGTTTGAACATTTTGGGGCCCGGTTGTTGAAAAAGAGAGATAATGTGAGTAGTTCTCTAGATTAGGGGCGCTTAGGTCACTTAAAACTTATAAAGAGGACCCTAAAAGGAACCCTAATTTAGAGAACTACCTGTGTAGGGCCGGGGCGGAGGGGCCATTGCTTAGGGTTTAGGGCTTAGGGCTTAGCGCTTTTCAGGGTTTCCTAGAGCTAACTTCCGCCAGGGAAGGGACTACACAGCAGTTTGGTCCTCGTCACGCAATATTCGGGCTGGGTAAACCCAACCCCTCAACCCCTCAATCCCCTGAACCCCTGAACCCCTGAACCTAAACCCTAAACCCCTAAACCCTAAGCCCAAAACCCTAAGCCCTAAAGCCTAATAGGTGAGGGTCCGGGGTTTAGGGTTCAGGTCCGGGATGCTCGCCTTCAGCTCTTTCGGGGATTTTGGCTTCGGAGGTTTCGGGATTTTGGGATTTTTTAGGGCTGTAGGGGCTTGCCCTGTACTCCCGTAAACCGTAAACCTGAACTCTATCCACGCTCCAAATTCAATACTTTCAAAACACCTACCCCCTAAACACTGAAACGCGAAACTTGAAGCCCCAAAGCGCCTCCTAGCCACATTGCCGTTTCGCAGCCGAGGTGGCAGCAAAGACTCCGCGGTCGAGGCATCAACAGGGTTGTTCGGTACATGCGAAGGCCGTAGAAGCTATGCTCGCGCAGAAAGCGTCAATCCTGAACGCTACACACCAAATCGTAGACAGAAAGTCTGAATTCAATGCCGAGGAGCTGTCTTGACATGCGGGTGTTCCGGAATCTATGTTTGGGGTTTAGGCTTATTCTTCATGCTACGGATCCCTGAAAAGGTATCCTGACAAATCAAAAACCCACTCCTTCTTGAAAGAGTTCCAAGGATTCTCGCTGAGGTTTGTGGGATCTCTCTTGGGACCAAGGGGTTTAGAGTTTAGGGTTTAGGGTCTGGGGGTAGGGACTGCGGGGCTTGGGCTCGGCTTTCGAGCCCCCCCCGTTGAAGCCTCCCTTACGCGGTGCCCCAGTGCTACTCGCCCGATCGTTAGTTGCGTCATTGCAACCCTAGACCCTAAACCCTACCTAGAGGGTCATACCCTACCCAGTTTTTAGGTTACCTTTTTTTATGGGTAGGATCTCCTCTATAGAGGAAGTGGTGTTTTTTTTTTTTGCTGTGGCCCCGCCGGGTCTTTTTAGACCCGATGTAGTACCCCAGACATTTTTTGTTATTGTCTAAAAAGACCCGGCGGGGCCGCAGCAAAACAAAAAACACCACCCGGGCCTTGCCGAAATCGCCCCAGCCCACAGTGAGTGAGTGAGCGTCCGGGCGGGGCCACAGCAAAAAAAAAAACACCACCCCGGTCCGGG
>BGNK01004395.1:21324-64959 GCA_003297005.1 Symbiodinium sp. clade A Y106
TTGGGCTCTGGCCCCGCCGAAAGGTCGCAGCGCCCAACGGAGCGCAACAAAAAAAAAACATTTTGCACACCCGGGGCCGACAGCAAAAAATTTTCTAGAAACCAATGACGCGGGGCACGAGCAAAAAGGGGCCACAACAAAAAAAAAAAACACCCTGGCCCCCTTAAAGCTCGGAGACAAAGAACCCAAGTCCTAAAACCATACTTCACGGGTCAGGGGCCTCACATTTGAAGGGTTCTGCACATTCCTGAAGCGGTTCCTAGGGTTAAGGCGGTTAAGGGTTTAGGCTCGGGGGCAAGGGTTCTTTAGGGATGTAGGGCGCAAAGAGTAGCGGCACATAGTAGAAGGTAACTAAACTAAAACAAAGCCCAGACCCGATCCCTCGACCCGAAACCCCACATCCTATAAAGCCCTAAACCCTAAACCCGAATCCCCACATCCGAAAACCAAAACCCAAACGCCCTGAACCCCCAACCCTAAACCTCATAGCCTAAAGCCCATACCCTGAACCGTGACCCGACTCCCTAGTCTTTGAAAAGGTCCTGAACGAGTGCTCCGAGGCGTATTCCTGCGGCTTCAGGGTCTTGAGTTTAGGGTTGGAATGTTTAGGGTTCATGGTTTAAGTCTTTAAGTGTTTTGGGTTTTAGGGTGTAGAGTTTAAGTCTTTAAGTGTTTCGGGTTCAGAGTTTGCAGGTTTAAGTGTTTAGGGTTGAGGGTTTAGGTTTCAGGGGCAGTATAGGTGTGTGTGTGCGCTTCTCTTCCAGGATCTGGTCTTCTGTTCGTTCGCCAGGTTCCCCAGTAGTACCCCTTTGCCTTTTTCTGTTTGAATAGGGTTTAGGGTTTAGTTTTTAAGGTTTAGGGGTTTAGAGTTTTGGGTTTTGGGTTTCCTTACTAACACCAAATAGTACGAAGAAAGGGCACCATTATTATTGAGGCTCTGCTGGAGAACCTAGTTAGTGTTTTTCTCGAGTTTAAGACGCTTTGTGTTTGCTCACGTTCAGCTTCGGCGGCTGGGACTTAGGGTCATTGCTTAATATTGGAGAGTGAATAAGTACGAAAGCAGAATGGGGGCACGGTCAATAGAGCTTTCCCCAGCATTTTCACTTTTACTTCAGCTCCCTTCATTGGACAATACTCAGCCCGGTTGCGCGAAAGGACCGACGTCTTCGGTTTCGGTAGTATGCTCGACATGGATTGGACAAGACTTCTGTAAGGAGAATCTTGGAGGATGAAAATATGGCCACCCAAGCCGTTGAGCCGGACGGAAACAAAGTGCGCTGGAATGCAGGAGTCTGCGCTGGGGATCTGACGTTGACCGGCAGCTACGCATCGTTGCGGCCGGTGTATCTGCGGCGATCATCTGCCTTGTCCAGGGAGGAATGGAAGCGATCTCTGGTGCAACAGTACCGCCGCCTTGTTATTCAGAACCAGCCTACCTCTGACCTTCCCGTACATGCCCCGTATGTACTGGAATCAAGCCGTGAACTACGTACTTTACACCAGCAACACCTCCTTTTTTGTGGGGTCCCTACGAATTCTATATGAGGGCTTATGATAAGTGCCTACACAAAAGGTCCAGTAGCTTATGGTTACCCAAGGCATGGCATGAGCAGTTATCCCCAAAACCTAAGACTCTTCGACTCAATCCCCTGAGCCTTAACCGCCCCAACTTTACACACGTATCTCGGAGTTTCCGAAACTGAGGGGTACCTTATTTGGGGGTCGTTATAATAAGGATCCTACTATCTATATTAGGGCCCCTAATTTTCAAACTCCCATATAAATATACACCCCCAAAATGCCCTGAACTGGAATGTTTACAACCACAATCTCAAGCAACCCCCAAAGTTAAGAATTGCACAAGCTATATTTATACAATCCTTTATAAAGCCTTTGTATAAAGCCGTTGTAAAAGTATCATATAAGCACGCCGGTGAAACCCTTATGAAAAGCCTTATCATACCCGCAGTCAACTCCTTCAAGTCCTGCAGAGAGCCTTCCTGAACGCTTTTGCCCTAACCCCTAACCACGAACCTGCAAACCCTAAACCCTAAAGCCTAAACCCGAAACCGGTAAGTCCCAACCTAAACCTGAAACCCTAAAACCTAAACGTTACACCCTAATCCTAGCCTAGCTCCCCAAGCTCTAACCCCGGAAAGAAGGAGAAGCCCCTATATAATCCCCAATAGTCCCCAATATCCATTCCCCCATTCCCTACTAAGAACCAGACAGAAGAAGGAAAGATCGCCGTCCAGCACAGGTGCTCGACCATCTTCAGCTCCAGGGAGATCAGGCCAGCTGAGGGTTAGGGGTTTAGGATTTAGGGTTTAGGGTTTACGATTTAGGGTTCAGGGTTTAGGGTTTAGGGTTTAGGGTTTAGGATTTAGGGTTTAGGGGTTAGGGTTTAGGATTTAGGGTTTAGGGGTTAGGGTTTAGGGTTTAGGGTTTAGGATTTAGGGCTTAGGGGTTAGGGTTTAGGGTTTAGGGTTAAACCCTCAACCGTCAACCCTAAACTTTAAACCCTAGACCCGGAACCCGGTTTTGGCTTTATTCCAGTTTTCAATATTCACTTCAAGGTTCCAAGTGGTTAAACTCGAAAACTTGGTGTTTTGGGGTTGGGTTTTTAGGATAAGTAGTAATCCTGGTTTATATAGTAACCCTTATATGGGTGGTTGTCGAAATTATGGTCCCTTTTTGGGTCCCTGATATAGTACGGCACCTATTATTTAGGGAACCCCAAAAAAGGGACCATAATTTTGACAACCACCCTTATATAGTAATCCTTATGTAGTAACGGTTTAGGCCTAAACCCTAAACCCCAAACCCTAATGTAGTAACCCTTATTGGAAGTCTACAGCTGGAATCCTGTTGTTTGCAACAGCACGCGACGGGTTTCAAGCGCTGTCCCAAAGGTGCGTCATGCCCTGGAAGCGCTCGGCACTTGGAATACGTGCGTGGTTCACGGTTTAGGGGTTTTGGGTTTAGGGGTTTAGGGTTAAGGGGTTTAGGGTTTAAGGTTTTTGAGTGCACCAAGATTCTCGAAGGATGAGGTGTTTAGTTTAAGGTAACGTGGGGTCGGAACAACTAGGAACACGATCCCCTGTAGACCCTATATGATGATACTACCCTAAACCCTAAACCCTAAACCCTAAACCCTAGACCGTCAAGCCCTGAACCCTGAACCGTCAAGCCCTGAACCCCAAAAATTGAAACCCCAAATTCATTCCTAAACGTCTTAAACCCTAAAGCAATCCTAGACCCCCCAAATACCCTCTAATTCAAATACCCACTATTAAGGACCATAAGGGCTCTATTAAATGGCACTTGGGGGGGTCCTGGATGGAGGAAGCCTGTTCGGACAGCATACTGTACACTGGCAGTGGTTTGCACGAGCTTACCGGATAAAGAGGCACACAGATTCGAGCCCTACGCGTGAAGTTCAGGGTTTAGGGTTTAGGGCTGATGCCGACACAAACGGACACAGAGCTCGTGTGCGGTTAAAACCGTCCTTCGAATTTGCGGCAGGGAATTTCTGCCGTCATGATTGCTGCCACGGAGGCGCCCAAATCAGCAGAGGAAGTCGGTGCTGTGCTCCCCTCGCCAAAAGACTGTGTTGAGCAATCATAAGTTGTAAGATTAAAAAAAGTATTACTAGTATTAATAAATACTGATAATATTCGTATTATAGACCTTATAGAACCCCTTAGACGGAACCCTAAATAGCACTTTCAAGCCCCAAAATCCTAAGCCTGGCTCTACACCCTAAGCCCGAAACCCTTATAAGTTCCTTTATGATCCCTTATAGAACCCTTATAGGATCCTTTTAAAGGGAACCTTGACAGGAACGCTTGAAGGAACCCTAACCCCTCCAGGACTTCCCAAACCCCGCTCGAAACTCGAAATCCTAAGCCCTTCCAGACTCATGGATCCCCTTTTTGGGTTCTTAGTAGGGAATGGGGGGTGGGTTCTGGGGACTACTATTGGGGATTATATGAGATCCAGTCCCCCATTCCCTCTTTTTGTTCACCCTAAGCCCTCTATAAATCCTCGAAAGAACACCAAAAAGAGCCTTAAAAGCTCAAAAATGCCTTATAGAATCCTCCTAGGATCCCTATAAAAGACCCCTTAAATTAAAGGGATCCGTAAAGGCACCCTGTAAAGGAACCACCCCAAATCCTCAACCCTAAGCCCCAAAACAAGCCCTTGCCTTCCAGAACCCCTGTAGGAGCCCCTTTGAGAACCCTTCAAACGAACCCCTGTACCCAGAGACTCCAGGACCTTAAATTATAGTAGGATCCCTAATATGATTTAAGGAATATTCCTCAATTAAGGGATATTGGACACTCTGGGTAGGAGCCCCCTAAACCCTAAACCCTAAACCCCTCTGTTATAGGAACCCGAAGCCCAGGGCGCTGGCTGGCGGCCTCGGGGCGGGGGAGCGGCTCTTGGCCGCGGCGAGGAACAACAACTTCCAGGAGAGCTGGGGGGGGCTTTCGGGTTTCCTTCAAAGGGGTTCCTTTTAAGGGTTCCTTTAAAGGGATCTATAACGGAATAGGGTTTAGAATCCTTCCGAAAAATTTTCGGGCCTTTGAAGGGCTCCTTTAAGGGATCTATAAGGGTTTAAGGGTTTAGGGTTTAGGGCTTGAGGCTTTTAAGGGATTAGGAGCAAACTTCCACCAGCTTTTTGATACTTCTTTTTACAGGGTTCCTTTAAGGGTTCAGGGCTCTATAAGAGATCAAACAGGAACCTACAAGGGTTTAGGGCTTAGGGTAGAGTTTGAGAGATCCATGAAGGTTTGGGGGTTTGGAATCTACTGGGCTTTGGAGTACCATACATTAAGACTTGTTTGGGGACCCGTTACTTAAAGGGAACCCAACCCTAAACTCAAAAACAAATCCTTAAGCCCTAAAGCCGAAATCCTTAAACCTAGCACCCCTATAGATCCCTTGAAGGAGCCCCGAAAAAAACTCAATACAGCGCCCTACGACGTTCCCCCCTTAAAAAAGATCCCCGTATAGATCCCTTGTAGAAACAAACACCTAAAGCCCTAGAGATCACTTATAGAAACCCAAAACCCAAGACATACCCCTTATAAAAGACCTCAAAACCCTAAACCCCGCACCCCCAAACCCTAAAGCCCTAGATCTCAAGCCCTATATCTATATATGTATATAATATGCATACAAATATGCGACATCCTTCCGTTTAAAGACCCCTTTCTATTTGCAGGTGGTGAAGGTCGAGCTCGAAGTTGGTGCTCAGGTGAACAGTTCAAACCTCGGTTCTTGCGCAGGGCTTTAGGATTTTGTTCAAGGGTTGTTCAAAACTCGGTTCTTTTTTGTGGGTTTACGGGTTTAGGATTTTGCTCAAGGGTTGTTCAAAACTCTGTTCGTTTTTTGTGGGTTTACGGTTTTAGGGTTTTGTTCCAGGGTTGTTCAAGACTCGGTTCTTTTTTGTGGGTTTACGGTTTTAGGCTAAGTTTTAGGGTTTTGTTCAAGGGCTGTTCAATGCTCGGTTCTTTTTTGTTTACGGTTTTAGGTCGTTCAAGGATTGTTCAAACCTCGGTTCTTTCCCAGGGGTTGAGGGTTGATTAAAGTGTTGTTTAAACCTCGGTTTCTTACGGGGTTAGGGCTTAGGGTTTGTTCAAGGGTTGTGCAATTAAGAGTTTAGGGTTCAAGGTGTTCAAGCGATCTTTGCATCTTCGGTTCTTTCTTGCGGTTTCGGGTTTAGGGATTAAGGTTTGAGGGTTTAGGGTGTAGGTTTCTAGGGTTTACGGCTGTAAAGGTTTAGGGTTTCGGGTTTAGTTGAGGGTTTGGGGTTTAGCGTTTGAGGGTTTAGCGTTCAGGGTCCAGGTTCTTTCTTCGGTTTCTGGTTCTCTGATACTTTGAAGGATGCGTCTTTCTTCGGGGTTTAGCTTTTAGCATGGGGTTTATAGTCTTGGGCTTAGGAGGTGTTAAAGGGGCTAGGTAAGATTTGCAAATGTTTTAGGATTTAGGGCGTGGGGTTTAGGTTCAATTTGAGGTCTCCTAGGGCCTGAGAGAGTTTAGCATGGGATTTAGGGCTTAAGGGCTTAGGAGATGTAGGATTCAGAGGTTCTAGGTTTTTTTCTTGGTGGCTCCTATTCATGGTAGGATTTTCCGGGGGTTAGTTTAGGGTCTTGGGCGGTGCAGGGGCTTCAAGGTGTTTACTCAGTTACTGCGGATCTTGAGCGACAAAACGTTTCAGCGTGAAGAAGCTGTCAGCCTTTGCCAGATGATGCTAGCGGCAGGGACCACCACGAACCGGGAGTCTGTGTCTTTAGATAATGATGGGATCTATCCGTCAGCAATGCTCGATTTAGGATTCGAACCTTCTGGTGTGCCGATGTTTCCTAAACCCACTCCATTCGGCACCACACCATCACGAATGGCCAAGAACCCTCCAGAGGTGTACAGTTTTGTCTTCGCTCTCCTGAAGGCTTCAGGGTCTAGGGGGTTTAGGGTTTAGGGTTTAGGGGAATTAGGGTTTAGGGTTTAGGCTTTAGGGAGTTTAGGGTTTAGGGGGTTTAGGGTTTAGGGTTTAGGGGGTTTTGGGTTTAGGGTCCGTAAACCCCAATCCCAACCTGCATCCTACATCTTCACCCGAAGGGTTTAGAGACTATATAATTGGGTGGGCTTCCTCCGTCCCAAAAGCAAAGCTTTGGGTTTGAGGGTGACATTTGAATGGTCGTAAGCACATAAACACGCAACCTTAACCCCGAATAACTTACCTTGTTAAGGACCTCTATAATAAGGAAATCATATTAAGGAACCCTAAATATAGATCCCTATAGATCCCTTAACAGGGTAGGTTTCTTACCCAAACTCTGAGGCCCAAGCCCCAGCTCTGAGACGTAACCCCCTACACCCTAAACCCTACAGTGAACCCCAGAAAGTTGGAACATAGTTTTAGGAGGATTCATGCTGGGATTCCCTATATTTTACTGTAAGGGCATGAGGCCAATGATGTTCCAACTTTCTGGCTTCTGCTATAAACCCCTAACCCTTGGGGTTGGGGTTTTGGGGGTTGGGGTTTAGGGCTTAACCCTAAACCCTAAACCCCGAAACCCTAAACTCTAAACCCGAAGCCCTACACCCAAAGTCCCATGCCCTAAGCCCTCAAGCCTCACTTGAACGGCAGCCTCCCGAAAATCTCTAAACCCTTAAACCCCGAGACTCCTAAACCCTTAAGCCGAAAAACCCTTTTTAAGCCCCTAAACCCCAAACCCCTAGACTCTGAAGCCTGAACCCTCAAGCCCTAAACCCCTAAACTCCTAAACCCTAAACCCCCAAACCCAAAACCCTTGTTCCCTAAACCTAAACCCAGGTCAGACAAGGGAGCAGCTCTTCACCAGCCTCATCTTCGCTGCGGCGCACTGCAACTACCAGGAGCAGCGGCGGTTGTTTTTTTGAAGAGGATTTCTACTATAAACGGGCCAGGGGTTCTTCAGGGTTTGTAGGGTTTGTCGGGCTTTGTAGGTTCATAAATTATATGGGTTCGACAGGGGTGTTCCTATAGGAGCTTCTTGAAAGGTTTCTACCTGGACCCCGACAGTATCTGGAATAATAGCCTTTTAAACGGATTGGGCCATAATGTTAAACTACTTTTGGGGCTTTGGGGGGTTTTGGTGTGGGGGTTTCTGTAAGGATTTGGGGTTTTGTCCAGCGGGTAGGATTTGAGATGCAGGTTCCCGGTTTACCTAAGGAATATTCCTTAAGTAAGGGATTTTGGAGGGTCTGGGTAGTTCAGGACTGAGGATGCTACCATAACATAGGAGTCGGAGTCGGAATAGTGAAAGGGGGATCCCTTTATTATCGTCCTTACAAGAGTATAGTATATGGGTAGTTGTCAAAACTATGGTCCCTTTTTGGGTCCCTATTATGGTACGGCACCTATTATTTAGGGTACCCAAAAAGGGACCTTAATTTTGACAACTACCCATATAACCTACACCAAAGCCTGGTTCCAAATATCTACCTTTCAGTTTCCCTGGCGGGTTCCATCTGAACCTTCGAGATTTCAGCTCTGCAAGTTATGAGAGTTAAGGATTTAGGGTTTAGGTTTCAGGGGGGGTTACTACAGGGTTCCGAGAGTTGCCTATAGCACCTAGCATGGCTCGGGTTCTTAGCCCCTAAACCCTAAACCCTAAACGCATTTTCTGGGTTGTGGCAGACTGAGCCCTGAACCTTCATGCTAAACCCTAAACCCTAAACCCTAAACGCATTTTCCGGGTTGTGGCAGACTGAGCCCTGAACCTTCATGAAAAAGGTTTAGGGTTTAGGGTTTGGGGCTTTAGGGCTTTAGGGCTTTAGGGTTTAGGGCTTTAGGGCTTTAGGGTTTAGGGTTTAGGGTTTATCTAGATCCCCCAACTACCCTCTAATATACCTAAACACCCGTTATTACGGACTATAAAGGCTCCATTAAAGGGCACTTATAGGGTTTAGGGTTTAGGGCTAAACCGAGCAACCTCTGACGAAGACCCAAACCCTCATGCCTAAAGCCCTGCATCAGTGCGGCTTGGGAGGAAAAGGGGCTCAACGAAATTACGCCTTAAACCCGAGCGACTAAACCATCCTAACCTCAAGCCCTGTATAATCCATGCTAAGCGCTTATGCTTAAACCCTGGACCAGCCTAAGCCCTAAACCATCCTACACTTAAAATCTTAAACCCCTAAAGCCTAAAGCCTAAACCTCAAACCCTACACCCCAAGCCCTTTCAGGGCGCGGTGATGCTGCTCAACAGGAAGGCCAACGTGGGCATGTCCGACCTCACAGGCCGGAAAGTTGAGCAAACGGTTCCTTTAGAGGCTCCTTTAGGTTTCCCTTTAAGGGCTCCTTTAAGGGGTCCCCTGAAGGGGTCCCCCAAAGGGTCCTTTCAGGGGTCCTTTAATAATCTGTCCCTTTAAAGGGGTCCCCTTAAGGGTCCTTTCATGGTTCCCTTAAGTGACAGAGCTGTGTGGGGCTGGTGGGGTCTACCGGATGGGAGTTGGGGGCTTAGGCTGCACAGGATATGTTGCTTCCGGCAAGTCGTGGCGTCAGGTTTCGGGTTCCCCCATATCCCCTCAAAAATGTCACTTCAAATCCTAATACGAGAGCCTGCTCATCCCGAAACCCTAAACCCTGAAGCTGTGGGGGGAAGGCTGGTCAGCTATCCACTACGCCGTCCAGTCCGGCAGCCTTGAAATGGTGCCTTGGCACCGGTTTCACCCTAAAACCCCCAACCCTAAAACTCCCAAACCCTAAAAACCCTAAAACCCTAAAACCCTGAAAACCCTAAAACCCTGAAAACCCTAAAACCCCTAAAACCCCTAAAACCCTAAAACCCTGAAAGCCCTAAAACCCTAAAACCCTGAAAACCCTAAAAACCCTAAGACCTTCATCTTTCAGGGGTTTCTGCTCTAGACCCTGGGCTTAGGGCTTCCAGTTTTCGGGTTTCCGATTTTTGGTTTAGGGTCTAGGGTTTAGGGTTTAGGGGTTTAGGGCTTTAGGGCTTTAGGGTTTAGGGTCTAGGAGTTTAGGGCTTTAGGGCTTTAGGGTTTAGGCTCTAGGGTTTAGGGTTTAGGGCGTCTCGGCAGTATTTTCTTTGTAGGATGGCGCCCCTACACTCCCAGGGGTGTGAGGGGCGGCATATCCACGTCTAGACACAAGGTTGCAATCTCCTGAGAAATTAGTTTCTATTCCTTTTCCCCCCCGCTGTGAGCTCACACAGGCTACCACCCAAAATATTACCTTTTAGGGTTTAGGGCCTCTGCCTTGGCCCGGAGGGGGCCAGGGGCGGCAGCAGGCCCAGCAAGGCCCAGGCGGGTTCCCCAGGCAGGGGCAGGGGGTGGCCAGGGGGAAAGGCCAACGCAACCCCTCCGTTTGGGGGGTTTGGGGGCTAGAGGAGGCCAGGGGGCAGGGGCGGCTAGGGGCAGGGGGATGGCTAGGGGGCGAAAGGAAATGTCCATCAAACAAAGGCTTTCGTGGTCGGGTTTAGGGTATTCTAATCTCTGGAGAATCGAAAAAATTCACCTCTCAAAACAAGGGCGCCGCCCAGGTGGCCCAAGGGGCTGAATTTGACCACTCTCCAATGGCTCCACCCATTGTCCATCCAAGTAATGGTGTCAATCACTGCCGGACGTCCTCTGGGTCCAGGCACCCTAGAAAAAGGGTGGGTACGGCCTNCACTCTCCAATGGCTCCACCCATTGTCCATCCAAGTAATGGTGTCAATCACTGCCGGACGTCCTCTGGGTCCAGGCACCCTAGAAAAAGGGTGGGTACGGCCTAAGCAGGCCTGGGTGGAAATTTAGGGGGTAGGGGTTTAGGGGTTTAGGGTTTAGGGGTTAAGGGGTTTAGGGGTTAAGGGGTTTAGGGTTTAGGGTTTAGGGGTGGCCGATTTTGGGTTTAAGGTTTAGGGTGCAGGGTCTGTAACTATTTCTTGGTCGTGTTGGCGGTTATGTCGTTTTCCCTACACATGACATATGACATTTACAAGTGGGGTCTTGGTACACACTGTCAGCTGGTAATAGTGATGACAGCGATCATGATGATGGTGATCATGATGATGATGATGATCGTGTTTGCGATGGCGAAGTTGGTGATGTGGGCTAGTTAACTGTTTGTTTGTTCATTCAACTGTTTTGAGTGGACGGTTACGTGGTCACAGGGTTTGGTGCTTTTTGCATGTATTATTTTTTCCATAGTGACGTTTACTACTGACGACAAACTCATTTCTTTATCACTCGTGTGTTTCCTGCTGTTGTTGTTGGCGTTTTGGTGGCCTTGTTCTTGTTCTCGTTCTGCTGATTAAGGCTACCACCCTTCCTGTTTCCATCAGCATCTCTGTTGCTGCTAGTCTGCTAGTGATGTTCCTGCTGCGACTAAATTTCTTCAACGATACACTACCAGAATTCCGGACACGACAGCGACGACAGCGACAAGTAGTGCAAGTGCCACACACATCGCGACCTGACCCTAAACCCTAAACCCAGAAGCCCTGGTCTGAACCTGTAGCACCCGTGAGGGCGCCCTTAAAGAAACCCGAACACACTCTACACTGAAACCCTAGAGCCCCAAAGCCCTAAACTCCTAAACCCTAAACCCCTAAACCCTAAATCCTAAACCCTAAGGTCTGGAACCTTAAATCCTAAACCCAATCCTAAACCCCTAAACCCATAAATCCTAAACCCCTAAGCCCATAAAGCCCTACACCCCTAAAAGAGGACCTTTATCTGAGCCAGGTGTCCATGCTATCCAACGCCAAGGCGAACTTGGCGATAGCCTCAGGAGTTGTCACGGAGGCTTCGCGATGGGGTTTAGGGGTTATACCCAGAGATCCCAATACCCCTTAATTCAGGAATGTGCCTTGAATTATATAGGGCTTCATATTATGATTTAAGCTATATTCCTTAATCAAGGGGTATTGGGCTCTCTGGGTAGGGCTTTAGGGTTCCCTTAAAGGTTTCCTTGAAGGGGTCTTTTGGGGTACCATAAGGGTTTAGGGTTTTGGGGTTTAGGGGTTACCTGGGCCCCAAGAAACCTTGCTTTTTTAGGGTTCCTCAATATGATTTCCTTAGATAAGTCATTATGAAGGTAGGATATTCAGGGTTAAGGTAGGGCTGATCCGGAATCCCGAGCCCATGGCCTCCCTGCTCGAAACTCTGAAGGCCGATGCTTGTAGTTAAAGCCTGAGCCTTACGGCTCAGTTTGAGTGTTTAGGGTTTAGGGTTTGTGGGGTTTAGGGTTTTTAGTGTTTAGGGTTTTGAGTGTTTAGGGGCCCTAAACCCTAGACCTTTAGCGTGCGCTTGGGTTGGCTGTAGTGGTCGTTATCTTGCACGTTGAGTTTGCAAACCTTAGGTCGTATGAGCTTCTAGACACACACACTCACACACACGCACCTGCATATATATATACACATACATACATACATACATCCATACTTAGAGACATACATGCAGACATACATATACAGAAACACGTGATCTTTTCGGACTCTGCCGCTTGATGCCTGAGTCTCAGGGTTTCGGGTGCGAGTCCATGCTCTAAGTTCCCTAGGTCCGAAATCCGAAACCCCCTAAACCCTAAACCCTATGCCCTAAACCCTATGAACCCTAAACCCTAAACCCGAAACTTCCCAGTAGCCCCAGTGACTAACTTTCGAAGTCATGCACTTGAAGCCTCGCACCCAAACTTAGTGGCTGAGTGGATACACTTTACACTTTTTTGCATAATAATACCACTATAAAACTGAAAGTGTAAACTTTTTGGGGCTTATGAACTCAGCCTAAGCAGACTCCCAAGTCTTCACCGCTCGGGCTAGTTATTATTGGGTCTAGAGTTCGGGCTTACTTACGGCTCCGGCCCGGATCGAGGGTTTAAGGATTAGAGTTTAGGTTTTAGGATTTAAGGTTCGATTGCGTTGAAATCCAATGCCCCGAATCCAAGTCTCGCTCATACTTTAGGCTTTAACACCGTATGAAACCCTCAAAAGTTCCGGTTTCTGACACCTACAAAGGCACAAAAGTCTTGTAGTATTGAGTACTTGGACCCTTTTGGCTAGTCATTGTGAGGGCCCGTATATTAGGTTCAGACGACCTTCGATGGTACCTCAACGATGCATCTTGCAGCATTGCCGGCCTGCTTGGGGTTCAGGGTTTAGGGTTTATAGGGTTAGGGTTTAGGACATTTTCAGGCCAAGATGACACCAATGTATCGAAAGTTGCAATGAATCTGAGCGCAAACGATGCCACAGCGGGATCACGGAAAATCCCGCATGTACCTCCGCGCGCCCCTCGCGGCCACGCTAGCCATTTCTCTGCACATGAGCCCGGTCGTGGGTACCACGTGCATGTGGAATATGATACGTCTTAATCAAGGCCCAGAAATCACACTAGTTAAGAGGCACTGCCGAGGGAAGCGCCTATGAAAAGAAAAGCTTGCAAACACAACCAACCCTAAACCCTAAACTTTGAGTCCGCCAGGACATTGGGGAAAGTTTGGATTGTGGTTTTGGATTTAGGCCCCTTTCAGGTGTCTGTAGGATCTTCGTTCTTCTGAAGCGCTTGACGGACCAGAGGCTCAGAAGGTAGAAGCTTAAGACTTTGTGTTCGGTGGGCTTATGAGAACCCGACTTGCAGCCCCTGCATTCTTTTGGGTTTCAGGGTTTACGGTTTAAGTTACCTGATCCTTTTACTTAGGGTTTAGGGCTTTGGGTTTAAAACCTTGCCCACGAGCTTCGAGGAGCTTTCAGCAATCCTTACATGGATCCCTTACAAGACCTTGTGGATCCCTTAAAGGACCTTACCCTTAAAGGACCTTCCAGATCCCCTGAAAGGAACCCTTAAAGGATCCCTTAAAGGAACCCTTAGATCCCTTAAAGGACCTTAAGGATCTCCTTTAAGGAACCCTTACAGGAACCCTTAAAGGATCCCTTAGAGGAACCCTTATAGTAACTAATACAGATCCCTTACAGGAGCCATTGCAGTGGGAGAGGGGGCTTGCGGAGAGCGTTTCAGGCCTTGGGCTAAGGGCACACAAAGCCCTGGTTTAAAGGCTTTAGCTGGTTTGGGGGTTTAGGGGTTTGGGGGCTTAGGGGTTTAGGGCGTTTTGGGGTTTAGGCGTTTCAGGGGTTTAGGGGTTTGGGGGTTTGGGGGTTTAGAGGTTCAGGGTTAAGGAGTTTAGAGGGTCACTGAAAGGGACTTAGTAGCTGAGTGGATACACTTTACACTTTTTGGGATAATATTACTCACTAAGAGGATAGCTTCAGGGTTCCCTTAAGGGTATTAGAGGGTTCAGGTGTTTAGGCTTTAGAGGTTTATAGGGTTTAGGGTGTGGAGGTTTTGGGGTAATAGAGAATTGTCAGAATGAGAACAGTGCGGAGGCAGCCAAGCTGCTCAACGCAGTTATGGCCCAATGGGGATGGACAAAGTGGAAGCCGACCTGCTCATCCGCGATGATGCATGTCATCTTGAGCAGTTCATCAAAATTAAGAAGTACTCCGAGCACTTTGCCAACATCCGATACTTCGTCGTGGGTGTATTCCACAGAAGCAACCACTGTCACAAGCAGACGTGGACACGGGCCGACGTGAAGCGCTGCCGCCTTGTGCGCACCAACATGTCCGAGTCCGTGAGTGCTTGGATTCGGAGTCTCAACTTCTTCCTATCGGTTTTGGGTAGAGGAACTGTGCAACCTGTATAATCAGAATCTCCAAGCTGTTCCCATCCGTATTTGTAGGCAGAGTCAGAAGATGGTGAAGCGCCCCGCGGCGGTCTTGAAACGTCCAGCCCGTGCAGGGTAAGGTGCGTCACAGACTTGTGTGTAAAGCTGTCCGTTGTCGGACCCAGTCGGATTGGCATGTGTGCAATCCAAAGCTCCCGCTGTTGCAAAACCTCGCAGCTAGCAGGTGTGATGCTGCCTACGTTCGTACTCAACAGCCAGTGCTTGCAGTGACCAGAGTGATAAACGTGTTGTACAGTACTACGTATGTGTATACGTCCCATGATGATTTCTCCAAGGACACATGACATGGCTGCAGTGTGGACATGCAGCTCGGAGGGCTTCCAGGGTCTGGGGCCGGGTTCGCGTTCGATGCAGAGTTCGTTGGACATTACTTAATTGTGGTGCTGTGTCTTATGTTGGCTTGGTTGTTCAGCCTGAAACCTGAAAAACTAGGTTCCCACAGCGTCCTCCTCCCCGAGATGATAAGGGTCCCAGCGCCTAGCAATCATATACTCTCCCACATATTAACCTACGCAACTACTTTCAAAATCTTTCCTAATCCACAGTACCGCATTACTGGGTCCTTTGGACCGTTAGGGTAACGCTCAACCTTGTGTGTTCAAGCGCCAAACCTATACGTGCATAGCCAGGCGCGCTCTGGCCTTGGATCTATGGCATCCTGGCGGCACTTGGGTGTTTCTGAATATGTGACGAGGTTGCGTAGGTGGTGTTGAGTTTTAGGGGTGTTAAGAGGGTTCTTTGAAGGAGTGAGTGAGCTTGATTTTTCAAGCAAGGGTCTTTACGGAGTGTTGCAAGGGGTTTATGTGGTTTGGGATCTTCTTGTATAGGCATGGCCTTGAGGCAAGGTTGGAGGTTGCGTATTTTCTGAATTTTCCCAGGGTGGTGCTAGCGTTGGTGTTGACGACTTAGCGTGTTGTAAAACATTCGCGAGGAGGTTCTGGGCGAAGGAGTTCGGGGTTTGTCCGGCTTAGGTTCAAGGATTCAGTGTTCAAGCGCTGGAGGCGTTGTCGTCACAAAGCAAGATCGAACCAAGATCTACTCCTACTTACTCAATTCTCTGATCCTCCAGGTACAGTCTACATGATAGACGTCACATTTAAACCTCACCCGTTCTAAGTTCCCCGACCTTCTTATCTGAATCCTAATGTCTTCACGACCTTAAGCCGAAACTGAAAACCCGAACCCCGCAATGTGGGACGTCTCAAACATGAATGTGACCGAATGTTCGGGTGGGTCGACACGGCGATCTTGTCTCGTCCTGGACCAGGCGGACATCCGTAAGTGTCTGAGTGGCGGACAGCTGTGGCTGGGCGTTTCAACTGGGCCCGAGCCAAAGACAAGATTGCACCTGAAGACGGTTCAGATCTGCTCAGCACAAGCAGGCAATTGACGATACCCGATTTCAAGATCACAAGAATTATTGCATTGCTGCCAGAAGGCACAGCCGCCGACGCTTCGTATTTAATTACCGTGCACAACCATGTGGGTAGTTGTCAAAATTGTGGTCCCTTTTTGGGTCCATAATATAGTACGGCACCTAATATTTAGGATACCCAAACGTGGACCCTAATTTTGACAACCACCCATGTGTACTCCACCCGCCCGGTCAATGCAAAGCTCGATGACGCTGACATGGAGGAAGTCCTTGGGCCAACTTCCTGGCGGCGTGGATGCTAATGTAGGAACCTGATTAAGAAACCTGGTGCCTATAACCCCAAAATAGTAGGGCTCATATAAAGAACCCTAATAAAGGCCCAAGGTTTCTTAATCAGGTTCCTACACTACGGCAAAGGCCGCAATGTTTGGGACACCTCTCCGGGGCCTTTAGCGCCCGGGCAAGATCCATCGCGACAGAGTTTCAGCGAAGTATACAGTTTTGGTTGAGTTCTTCCCTAAACTCAAAGCCCCTCTTCAAACCCATAAACCGTTGAATCCCGAAACCTTAAATCGTGCTCTATGCCCCGTGCTATTGTTCTGAAGGCACTTGCTTGTCCTGTGGGGCCTTTCAGGCTGCCATCGAGCTGATGATGATGATGGTGATGATGTTGATGGTGATGGTGACCGTGACGATGCTGGTGATGACGACAAGTACTGCTGCTCTATCCTAATCGAGATCACCCTTTTGCACCCTCATTTAGCCGATTTATTCAGAGGCAAGCGGATAGGAGCCGCAGATCACAAGACGTGACCTACAAATAAGCACTGTCGCTCACATGGGTTTAGAGTTTGGGGTGCAGGGGTGTTGGGTAGAGGGTTTAGGGTTTAGGGTTTGGCAAAGAAACCCAAACCCGATCCCTAACTTAGTAGCTGAGTGGATACACTTTACACTTTTTGGGATAATATTACCCACTATAGAACTGAAAGTGTAAGCTTTTTGGGGCTTATGAACTCAGCAACTAAGCTAACAACAGAAACCTGACGTTGCGATTATAGCACCAGAACTTAGGTGCAGCTGCTCCACGCGGCGAGGTGCGAGTTTTCGGCGTTTGGCGTTCTGGGGTAAGGTTTAAGGTTGCATGGTTTTCGGCTACCCTCATACCCTTCTGGGGCCGAGAGTAAACAGACGGCAGATGAGGCCCCAACTCCTGCTTCCAGTTATCCAGTTTCCAAATTTTAAGAAACCCAAAGGGTCTGAAGGACCCAGTAACAAGGTTCGTAGGTTAGGATCTTGCAGAGTATATGATTATTGGGTACTTGGAGCCTTGCGGAAATGTCCATGGATTTGCGAATTTCGTGTTGATCTTTTGCCAGGGTAGTGTTTGCGAGACCCCTTAAAGGGACCTTACTGAGAGGGTCTATATCCCTCCTCTTCTTTGTGCCCTCTCAGGCTCCAAGTATCACTGCAACCCTCGAGCCCAAAAGCCGTAAATTCCAGATCCTGATACCATAAGCTTCGTAAGCCTTACTGCAAGGAGCGGTTTAGGGTTAAGGATTTCGCGTTTAGGATTTAGGGTTTAAAGTTTAGGGTTTAGGACTATTTTGATTCTTTGCCAGGATAGTGTTTGGGAACTCTAAATCCTTAACCCTAAACAGCTCCTTGCAGTAAGGCTTACGAAGCTTATGGTATTCGGATCTGGAGTCTACGGCTTTTGGGCTTGAGGGTTGCAGTGATACTCGAAGCTTCAGAGGGCAGAAAGAAGAGGAATTGGGATTGGGTGAACCCTTGGGGATATAGATCCTCTCAGTAAGGTCCCTTTAAACCCTATAAAGCCTAAAGTTTAAAGCCTAAAAATCTTCAGTAAAATATTGAGCCCTAAACCTTGGAACCCTAAACCCTGAAACCCTACTCCAAAAACCCTGGAACCCTAAACTCTAACTTGAAGCCGTATAATTATACTATAGCATACCCCGAAAACCTATTCTTCTTTACAAGTGCATGTGCACATTCTTTGTGGATGCATATGTCGTCCTTTGTTTCGCTCTCCGTCGACAGGCTTTCGCCCGCATCCACACCAAAACCCTGGGTAGTTGTCAAAATCAAGGTCCCTTTTGGGGTACCCTAAATAATAGGTGCCGTAGTATAATAGGGACCCAAAAAGGGACCATAATTTTGACGACCACCCATATGGAAACCCGCATAAACCCCTTCAAGGGAGCCCTTTTTGGGGAGCCCAAAACCCCCACATGAAGCCCCCAAGCCCTTCGTAGCAGGGTGCTCCCTAAACCCTGAAACCCTTAACCCTAAGACCGGAACGTTTAGCCCCTGAACTCTAAGCCCAGAGACGCCAAAACCCCTTAATTGAGCAATATACATGAAGTCATATTTAGGGTTCCTATTATAATTTAAGGAATATTCCTTAATTAAGGGGTTTTGAAGTCTTTCTGGGAGCCTTGAACCCTAAACTCTAAGCCCGCACCAACCCTGAAGTCCGTCAGAGCAGGGTGGACCTGAACGCCAAGAACGCCAAGGGTGTCTACGCGATTCAGGAGGCCGCCAGGCGGCGCCCGACGCCAGGGCTTTTTCCAGGAGGGTTTAAGGCTTCAGGGGTTAGCTCGTCTTTGGATAGGGGTTTATAGGGTTTAGGATTTAGGGTTTAGGGTTTAAGGAGTTAGGATTAAGGGGTTTAGGGGTTCAGGGGGGGGTTTAGGAAGCAGCAGCAACGTCCTCGCAGACCCTTAAGCTTTATTAAACAGTTGCATATATCCCAAGTACAGTGCCTGTGTGCATGTGTTTAGACGCAATTGGAGAGTAAGCCAGCAGCGATGTTTGCGCATGCGCGCTCGAGATCTCCGCCTCAGCGTCACGGCCCGGCAGATCGGCTACACTCTGCGCTGGTGCAAGCCGTGAAAGCACTTCAGGCCATTCCTGGCAAGGGCAAAGCTGGCAAAAAGGGCGGAGACAACGACGACACGTGGCGTCGCTGGATAGAAGCGAATTTTACCGACGATCGTCACGATCCTGGTTGCCGTTTCTTTTGGGTTAGGGGTTTAGGGTTTAGAATCTAGGGTTTCGAGTTTAAAGGGAGGGAGGAAGGTTGCGTACATATGCATAGGTATTATATACACGAACATATGTAGTATCATACATATATGCATCCATGCATATATACGTGCGTGCATGCACACAAACATACAAACATACATACATACATACATACACATGTGCATGCATGCATGCGTATGTAATGTAATTGCAAAAGAAACTACAACTTCAACCGTCGACCCCCGCCTTCTCTTAGTTCATCAGTGGTACTATTCGTTTATCCTTTATTGATTCGGGATTCCCACTTGGAGTTGAACAGTAGGAAAAAGTAATCCTTGAGAACTAGGATCTCTTAGGACATTTGAGTGATACGGCTCAATAGGGAATGGGTGTACATTACAGTGTCTTGGGACTGTGAGGGGACATTATTGCCACATACTCAAGACCTATCCGAAACCCTTAAATCAGACGAACAGAGGTCTCGCAGAGTTGCCCCCTGTAGATCTGCGGTTTTGAAATAGTAGGTGATGAGGCAGAAACCCTCAGCCTTCAACTCCCAAAACCGCAGCCCAAATCCTCAATCCTTGCACCCGAGGACAGTATATTCTCCTAGAACCCTAGGGAAGCAATCCTTGGGACCCTAATGCTCCAGACAGCCCGAAGAAGTTATTATGGGGGCGGGGGGGTTTAGAGACTTCCGCCCAAGAGCCCTAAACCCGGATAAGCACCCTAAACCCCTGAGCCGTGAACCCTGAACTCGCCTGTTAGCACCTGTCTAGTGACTCTTATGGAACTTGAACAGTAAACGCTGCCCCGAACGGCCAAAACTCCTTAATTCAGAAGGAGACCGAATAGGAACCCCGATATGATTTCAAGGGACTTCTTTCTCAAAATACCGCCGGAGATCTGGGAACCATATCCCTGCACATCAAACCTTAAGAGCCCTCCAGGGTTTAGGATTGGGGGAAGACCCTTGAAGCCAACCCAGGCCTAACCCTAAGCCCTAGACTCCTAAACCCCCAAACCGTAAACCCCAACCCCTACACCCTAGGGTTTAGGGGAAGCCCTCTCACTAGAGCCGAAAGCTTACACCGCCCTTGAGTGCCCCTTGTGGGGAAAAAATTGGGTTCTTGTTTTGGGATCTAGTTTAAGTTACCATAAATAGGGATCTAAAGTAAATAATATGGTTTCCTTATTATGGCACCTTAACTTAAGTTACCATAATTAATAGGGGTGTATAGCAAATAGTATGGCTTCCTTGTTATGGCACCTTAAATTAAATCGCCTACCCAGAGACTCCAAAACCCCATAATTCAGGCACAAACCTTAAATTATAGTAGGATCCCTAATATGATTTAAGGAATATTCCTTAATTAAGGGATATTGGAGTCTCTGGGTAACAAGAACGCAGAAAAACCTTCAGGTGGGGCTGCTCGGAATCGCTCCAGGCCCTATGTTTTGACTCGTTTTTCCGTCGGTTTCTAGGGTGTAAGTGCCCTGTTAAGGGATCTATGAGGGATGTAGAGGGTTTTAGTGTTCAGTGTTTAGGGAGTCAGGCTCTATGTGTTGTTTTATACCGATTTCACGTGGCTCTGCAGTCTGCGGGGTGGTGTTTTGGGGCTCAGGGTTCCGTTTTTCCCTAAACCCTAAAAAGCCCTAAACCCTAAACCCTAAATGCTGATGGCTATAGGGCGGGGCCTCGTGCGCCAGTGGGCCATAGCCAAGCTGTATGCAGTGCTCGGACCCGGGAGTACAGCGTCGGCAGAGGCAGCCAAGCGGCTGGGGTATACCAGGCTGGCACGCTTTCGTCCACCACAGAGTCGGCTGCGACTACTCCGAACGCGGAGTCACATGAAAGGGCGAATTCGTGGCGCACGGCGGCGCGCGCTGTCGCTCCAGGCCTGGCTGCAGCTTGATGAAGCACAACGCCAGCGACCACGCCAACAACCTCGGCTACTGGCCCTGCGACGGCGAAGTCTGCTACGTCAACGATATGTTTGGCGGGACGACCGAGGAGGCCTCGGCGGGAAGGTTTTCTTCGCCAAGTTCTCAAACCCTGACAGGATGGAATTCAGGTGTCGTAGGTTTAGGGCCTTAGGGTTTGTAGGTCTACCTTAACCCGGAATAACCTACCTTTTTAAGGACTTGTATAAGGAAATCATAATAAGGAGCCGTAATGAGGTAGGTTATTCAGGGTTATGGTAGGGTTCAGGGTTTGGGGCAGTCGTCGCTGAGATTAGGGTTGCTGGATTTGAGGTTGCTTGATACGGGTTTGAACTGTTTAGCCGGAGTCCGGAAGTAAGTATTATGCAGCTTTAAGGTAAGAATGGCATGTCATCCCAGTCCCCTAAACCCTAAACCCTAAACCCTAATGCGAGCGGGCATGGGATGATGTTTCGGATTGCCGAATCATGTAGGTCCGCAGCAAAGTCTTCATGCTCTGCAAGAAGCCTGACATGACTAAGATGCTCTAGATTTCATACTCTATGTTCTAATTTCATTCGAGAGTCGAACTTGTTTCTTGTATGCTATGTTCTGTCTTCATATTCTATATGTTATTCTGTTCCGTTCCATTCATTTCTACTCTAATTTGTTCTATATGATTTTTTTATTCATTCCGTTCCATGTGGTTCTGTTCTACTGTATTCTATGTTCTATCTTCTATTTTTCATTCCGTTCCATTTGGTTCTGTTCTACTGTATTCTATGTTCTATCTTCTACATTCTATACACTGTTTTCTATATTATATGCATGTTATGTTCTATGTCCTATGCTCTACACTCTACACTCTATCTATGTTCTATGCTCTATGCTCTCTCTATACTCTATTGAACTATTGTTTGTCTGTTCTAGATTATTCTATATTGTAGTCTGTAATCGATTGCATAAACCTGTTCTGTTCTGTTCTATTTTGTTCTGTTCTGTTCTTTTTAAGTCTGCTATGTATACAATATTAAGTATGTGTGTGCGTGTGTATATGTATATATGCATGCATGCATGCATGTACGTATGTATATGTATATGTATATATATATATAGATATACACACATACGCACGTGCTTCTATGGTTTTTATGGAATGTTTTTCGGGCTGGGGGTTTACCTGTGGCAGGTCATGATCACTTACAAAGCGGATCCTAGAGTGCACGGGGCCCAGCCGAAACCCCAAAGCCTCAACTCTTTGATGTACGATTTCGGGTTTAGGGTTGTAGGAATTACAGTTTAGGGTTCAGGGCTGAAACCCTGAACCCCAAAGCCTAAGCCGTAAAGGCAGGCAGTCCAGCCCTCACATTCGGTATGCCCTTTTGCCTGCTTCAAAGCAGTAGGCAAAAACGGCCAGTTGCCGCCGTGGCCTCCTTACGACAAGTTCCCCAAAGGGTCCATATACACTACCTATGGAATTAGGCCCCCAAAAAACCATCCCTATTTTGGTTTTGGGGACCTAATTCCATAATGGTAGTGCATGTGGGACCCTCTGGGTTAGTGGGGCTTTCATGCTTACGCCCTTGGATGACGATCCGAACTCAGTTTTGTTCGTGATTACACCGCCGGCCATACTGGTTCGTCTTGGCCTTGTTCGACCAGATGAGCGCCGGGTTCTTACCCGAGCGATGTACGAACTGAGGCAGGCTCCGCGCCTGTGGTCCGTACACAGAGATAAAACCGTCAAGACACTGCGGGTTGTGCTCGATGACAGGAGTGGGCCTTCCGTCAGGGCCTCGCTGAGCCTAACTTGTGGTTTCTGTATGAGGTCAACAACGGCTGAACCCTGAACCTTAGACTTAAACCCTGCGCCCTGAACGCTGAACTGGTCCTGAAACCGAAAAGCGCCAATTCCGGGATCAGGAAAAGGTTTTTTTGGAATTCCATCCGTGAACCCCAAAGAAGCGTTGAAACCTTGCCGACAGGGTTATACCCTACCGCTTTTTTAGGGCACCTACCGTAGTTTACGATATTGGAGTACATGCTCTTCTACGCAGCAGATCCTACCCATAAAACTAGGAGCCCGGGAAAAGTCTAGGGTATGGCGGCCTACGTAGGGCATCGGTAAGTTCCCCAGAGGGTCCATATACACTACCTATGGAATTAGGCCACCAAAAAACCATGCCTATTTTGGTTTTGGGGACTTCCATAATGGTAGTGTATGTGGGACCCTCTGGGGTAGACGTGGTGCAGGTTTGTTGGTGTTCATCAAGGTCCAGCGTTTTCTTTATTGTTTCCATTGCACGTGTTATCGGTTGTTGGCCACAGAGCCCTTACCCAGACCGTAGACCCTACACCCTCAACCCTCAAGCCTGAACCTTAAACCCTAAACCCTGGACCCTCAACCCTGAAACCTAAACCCAAAGCCCTAACCTGAGAAGCTGCCCTCAGAACCGTGGCGCTTCGACACGATACCAACAGCTTGCATACTATTGGCATATGATATTGGGATCGGAATAACTACGCCAATTCTTCCTCAGGGTTCCTTGTTCTTGCTATTCCGGCGAACCATAAGATTCCCCACAACCTTGCTGTAATTATTAATGCGTCTACATTATTCCACAGCCTTCCTTCAGGCCTTCACCCTCAGCCCCGCAAACCCCTAGAACCCCTAGACGATAGATCTCCTTAAGAACCCTTGTAGAACCCCTTGCGGAACCCTTATGAAACTCCATCACAAAGCTATTTAAAGGACTCCTATAGATCCCCGTCATGGTCTCCGAAAGAACCCTTTTCATAAGAAGCCCTTAAACCCCAAACCCATAAAATTGCCAAGGAAAGATGCGAAGGGGCGATCCTTACTCTGCATTGCCGTGGCCGGGGTTCCCGGAAGCTTCGCTTTTGGGTTGAGGGTTTGGGGGTTTAGGGTTTCGGGTTTGGGGTTTAGGCTTAGGGTTTGGGCCGGAAGCTTCGCTTTTAAGGGTTCCTTTACCTTTACGTGCCCTCAAGGGTTCCTTTCAAGTTTCAAGTTTCATGTTTCAAGTTTATAGGGTTTAGGATTCTTTTCCTTTCAGGGTTCCGTTAAGGTTGTCATGTTCAAGGTCGAGGGCTTGTAAGTTTTTTGGGCGTGGGTTTGGGTTTGGGTTATGACAGATTTTAGCCGGACCTGGGTGAGAATATTTAGTCTCACTCACATGAAGCTTCAAAAGCCTATATCCTAAGCTCTAACCCTTTAAATCCCGCTCTACGCCATAATCCTAAGCCCTGAACGGCATAGCCGCCTTCCCTCTTTGCAGAATCCTAAGCCTTAAACCCCTAGACCCTAAAACCCCTAAATCCCTGAAACCCTTCAAACCCCTAAACCTAAACCTCTAACACCCCCAAACCCTTAAACGCCTAAAACCCCTCAAACCCTAAACCCCTGAACCCCTAAACCCCTAAACCCTAAACCCGAGTGTCCTAACCACCCCTCCCGCCCCCAAGCAAAAAAGCAGTCTCTCTCTCAGTCTCTCTCTCGCTCGCTCGCTCTCGCTCTCGCTCTCGCTCTCGCTCTCGCTCTCTCTCTCTCTCTCTCTCTCTCTCTCCGTGCTTATACATATGTACGTGCGTACACATGTCTGTCTGTCTGTCTGTCTGTCCGCATGGTTGGATGGATGGATGGATGGATGTACATGCATGTGTATGTGTCTGTTTACCTATCTACCTACCTACCTGCCTACCTACCGACCTATGTCTCTTTATCTATCTATCTACCTATCTAAGTCTATCTGTCTATATGTATATATACACGCACAGACACTACCCCCAAACCCTACCCCTAAACCCTAAACCCTAAAACCTAAACCCCAAACCCTATTCTGCTTCTTATGACTTTTACCAATCCAGAATAGCCGGGCACATCGGCTTACACAAAGCACCCGGAAGGAGCCCCTGAAAGAAGGCCCATCTTGATTCTTATAACTGTAGAATACCTTCTTACCGGGGCTCTAGTTTTTCAATTGGCTCTGGATACTCCCAAGTGGCGGATTGAAGGAAATCAGAGCTAACCGTCTTGCCTCATAGGGTTTACGTAAGATTTGGGTTTAGGCTTCGCATTTGGTGTTAAGGGTTCTTCAACGCAAATCCCCCAAAGTCTGAAAATCCTTGCGCCCTGACCCCAACCCTACAGTGAACCCCAGAAAGTTGGAACATGGGTTTAGGAGGATTCGTGCTAGGATCCCCTATACTCTACCTTAAGGACATGAGGATGTTCCAACTTTCTGGCTTCTACTATAAGGTTTAGGGGTTTAGGGAAACCCTAAACCCTAAACCCTAGACCCCAACCCTAAACCCTAAACAGAAACCTTCTCCAGCACTTGTTAGACCGCTGGCAAGGCCTCAGCCCGAAGTCTTGAGCTCTAACATTGAGGTCGGCGTAACTGGGTTAGGGTTTAGGGTTTAGGGTTTAGGGTTTAGGGTTTAGGGGTTTAGGGTTTAGGGTTTAGGGTTTTTATATACCTAGATGCTAAAAGTCTGTATGCAACTTTCGTAGAACATGCACCAGCACCCTAGTCTAGTTGCTCGGGTTTCTGTGTTACAGAATAAAACCGAACCCTACAAAAAAAAACCTAACAGCTTCCGGGCTGTTGTGGAGGCTTCCGGCCGCAACGATGTGGCCCAGCGACCCAGGGGTTTGAGCCAGAAGGGAGTTAAGGAGTTGAAAGGAGGATGTGTGATGAGTGTCAGATGTATCAGGGTTTGCTATTCTTCCCTAGAATGCACAAGGCATGGGGACTGTTCCGTGACTGGGTTCCCTCTATAAGGCCCGAAACCTCTAAGGTCCTCTTCGAGGGTCGCCGGCCTGACCCCTGAATCCTAAGCGCCCGTACCCCTAAGCCCGCAGACTCTCAAACCCCTAGTGATATCTGCCTCTATCTATCTATTTGACTGTCTGTCTATCTAGCTATCTACCTACCTATCTATCTACCGATCTGTCTGCCTATGTTATTTGTCTGTCTATCTATCCATCTATCTATCGGTCTGTCTCTCTATGTCATCTGTCGTTCTATCTACTTATCTATCTATCTAGCTATCTATGCAGCTAGCTAGCGATCTACCGATCTTCCGATCTATATTCCGACCTGTCGATCTGTCCCATGTGTCGACCTGTCGATCTGTCTATCCGTCTGTTTGTCTATCTAGCAGCCAGCTCTCTATCTCTGTGTCACTGGCTCTCTCTCTCCTCTCTCTCTCTCTCTCTCCCTCTCTCTCTCTCTCACTCTCTCTCTCTCTCTCGCTCTCCCTGTCTCTCTCTCTAGCTAGCTCTGTATCTCTCTCTCTGTCCCTTCCTCCCTCTCTCTGGGTTTTCGTTTTGGATACTTCCAGGGCATGGTTGTTTGCCGGTGAGGTGAAGGCTCTGCTTCAACCACTTCCTGATCCGGTGGAGCTCGTGCCCAAGGAGAACGAGAAGGCCCATTTCGTGGGTTAACATAGGGACCCCTTTTAAAGGGATCCTTAAAGGGGTCTACAAGGGATCTATCATAGGGTTCTATGCTAGGGGCCTTACTAGTTTCCTTTTCGACTTGGGGGGTGCCTTATTCCAAATATAGTATACTGGGTCCCAAAACCCTACTCTAAGAAAAAAGGCCCCTATATTCTAGAATCCTTATATTATAGAGCCCTTATAGTATCCCTTACAGTAACCCTTATACAGAGCCCTCTAAAGGAACCCTATTCTAATTATTAAGGCCCCTATATTAATTGAGGGGTCCCTCTAAGGGGCTCCGAAAATTGGGGTTTCAGTTTAGGTGCGGGCATGGGTTTTCAGGATTTTGGGTTTTGAGTTTGGGGTCTGTAGGGCATGAGGTTTCAGGATTTTGGGTTTTGGGTTTAGGGTCTGTAGGGCTCGGGATTGAGGATTTTACGGTTTGGTGTTTAGGGCTTCGGGGTTGCAATGGTTACAAGTTCACATTGCTGTTTGATTTGAGGGTTTACAGTTCAGGGCTTTTGAACTCTAAACCGTAAACCTCAAACCCCAAACCCCTAAACCCTAAAACCCCCTAAACCGTACAGTGCAGACCAATTCTCTCATCACCCGACGCAGGTTTCCCAAGTGTTGTTAAGACAGAGTTTCGGTTTGGGGATTCAGGCTTCAATAGAAACCCTGACGGCTGAACCTTAGCATGACAGAGCTTGCCGTAGAACCTGAACCTCGGAATTTGAACGCAAAGTTCCAATCCAACCTTTTCGAGTTTATTCAGCTATAGCCCTAAGGGTCCATGTACCCAAGTAGGATATACTTTGGCCTTAAAGTACTCCCTATATAGGTACATTGGGCCCAAAGTATATACTATTTGGGTACATGGACCCTAGGGTAGTTTTATTAAGGAACCCTAAAAAGCCTCTTCTAATTGCCAAGGCACCTGTAATCATCCAAACATCTTGCATATTTCGCCTACATCCTCAACTTGGGTGCCGTAAAGTTCCCAAGAAATATAACGCCGACCATACGAATCTAACATAGTTTCTAGTTTCTGGGGCTTCACTTGGCATATATCCTAGAACAGTACAGTCATGAACCCCGGTCAGCAACACCCCTTGAGTCCTAAGGCCCTAAATCAGATTTCAGCCACCCTCAGACCCCCAGCAAGAGAGTTTAAGTTTCGCAGCTTAGGGTTCGGCAGCGTCTTGTATCTCTCAGGGTGCCATGAACTGTTCTGGGGATCTATACCGGATCTACAAGCTTGGGTCTGTACGGTGTAGGAGTTTCGGGCAGCGGGGTTTCCCGTCTGCGTTTTAGTGCCTACCTAAAACAGCCCCAACCTTATACAGCAATGGTAGATGCTGCAGTGCAATGAAGTTTAGGTTAGCAACAGTGCCACAACCCTAAAGCCCTAAACCCCTAAACCCTAATAACCCTAAAACCCTAAAACCCTAAAATCCTAAACCCCAAACCCTGAACCCTTAAATCTCAAAAATCTGTGCCCCCAACCCTCTAAAGCCCTGAACCCCTAAGCCCGAAACTGACCCTCACCCTCAACCTCGAAAGCGCTAAGCTAAGTAAACCTCTAGGCCATAACCCAGAGACTCCAATATCCCTTAATTAAGGAATATTCCTTAAATCATATTAGGGATCCTTCTATAATGTACGGACTATTCCTGAATTAAGGGATGTTGGAGTCTCTGGGAAACCCCCCAACAAACCCCCTCCGCACTTGAACGCGTCAGACCTACGTGAACAACAAGGGCATCGTATCGAGCTCGGGGGTACTCCGAGATTAGTCTTTAGGGTTTGGACTTCGCAGAGAGCCCAATACACCTTAATTAAGGAATATAGCTTAAATCATAATATGAAGCCCTATATAATTTAAGCCATATTCCTGAATTGAGGGGTATTGGGCTCTCTGGGTTCGGGTTTAGGGTTTAGGATTTCGGGATTAGGTCTTGGGCTTTAGGACTTTATGGTTTTCGGGTTTAGGGTTTTAGGGTTTCAAGGTTTCGGGTTTTCAGGTTTAGGAAGGGGTTCAAAGGGGATTCGGGTTTAGTCTGAGGTGTTCTGGTTTGTCTGTGCCTTTTTTCGGGGTGTTTGGGGTGCGCGGGTAGGGGCTTAGCCCTGAACCCTATATACCCTATACAGCCTATAAACCCTAAACCCTATGAGCCCTACTTGAAGGGGCATGAGACTTAGTAAGTTGGTTATAAGTAGGGTTGTAATTCGTGTAACTCCATTCAGGGCACTTATAACTGTACTTTTAACCTACAAACTAAGTCCCCTGCCGCTTCAAGTAAGCCCTATAACCCCAGAGGCTTAGGATGGATTGTCCAAGGTTTTGGGGTTCAGGTTTCCGTGTTGGGGACTCTCGCGTTCGGGGGTTGTTACGTTGTATGTACGGTATGATCACCTAGGTGATTAGGAATAGGGTTTAGGGTTGGCGCTTTGGGCTTTGGGTTTAGGGATTTGGGCTCTTCCTGAAGTTCTCTTGAAGGGTATCTTTAAGGCGTTTTATAAAGCTTACTTCCATGGTGTAGTATAGGGGGGCTGATCGCCTATGTTAAGGAACCCTACAGAACCCTAATAGTGGCAGTATTAGCCAAATGGTCCGTGGCATGGTACGCTGATGCTTTTTCTGTTGAACTTGGCCGGATCCTAAACCCTATAGGCCCGAAGCCTTAAACCCTAAACCTTCAGGGTGTTCCGTTCTTGGCAGGGTTTTGTTTGTGAATTATGCATCGGGTCTTCCGAGTTCACGGGTGCTAATGCTCAAGGCGTTCAGGGCCCAACTTGCTTAGGTTCAGGGGTTAGGGTTTTCGGTTTAGCGCCCTAATCCCTACACCCAACCGTCGGGTTTATGGGGTTCCTGTGTGTAAGTGTTTAGACCTTTGAGGATTTGGTGGCTGTAGCTTTAGGTCTGTATTAAGAGCGTAGGGCTGGCAGCTTCTAACTCTAAGGGTCCAAGTACCTAATTATCATGTACCCTCCCAAATACTCACCTACATGACTACTTTGCGAAACCCAAGTACCTCAGTATTGGGTCCTTTACACCCGGAAAACCCTTCAAATCCCTAATATTACACCTCATAGAACCCCTAATAATTGGGTCCTTTGGACCCTTCGGGTAAGGTTCGGGGCTTGTCTTGTGCAGCCTTGGGCTCTTAGGGTCAGGTTTTTGGTTCATCGGGTTCAGAGATTTTTGGGCTTGCAGGCCTTGGCGCATTTTTTTGGTTTAGGGTGTCCAGGGTTTAGGGTTTATTGTCGTGTTTAGGCTTTTGATGCTTTAGGTGTGTTATGGTTGTTAGGGGCTAGTTTTTGTTGGAATTTTCAGGATTTCAGGGCTGAAGGGTTTTTGCGCTCGCTCTCCCAAACTGATTGACGCATATATAGAGATCGAGATCCCTAAACCCTAAACCCTATCCCCGAAATCCTATAAACCCTAAACTGTGTAACACAATGCAACTTGAGAAGCAGTACTCTCCTTCTGGGATTTTGGAAGTCGAGCCCGATCGTGTCTACAGCGCGATAGATCTAGTCCGGAGATTTAAATCTAGCCGGTGGTTTAAGGCTCAGGGTTTAGGATCGTGGGTTTTAGGATGTAGGGTTTAGAGTTCAAATTTTTCAGGGTCTAGGGGTTCTCGGGTTTTGAGTTTCAGGAATTGGGGTTTAGGTGTTCCTTACTTAGCTTGCCCAACTAATACTCACTTGAACCCTATAAATCAACATGGCAGTGCTTAAGCCCGAATTCTACAACTTGCAACAGCCGCCTAAACCCTCAAACCTTGTATCCAAGTCCCCAAATCCCAAACCCTAAATCCTACTTCCTAAACTTTTCACCGTAAATCCTGGGTCCTAAACCCTAGATCCTGAGTCCTACGCCCTAAATCCTAAACTCCACATCTACTTATACACTTCGCGGACAGCCGATGCCCACAGCTGTGAGTCGAGGCCACCAGTGACAGCAAAGAGTTGCTGGGCAAGGCCCGTCTTCTTTGTACTATACTTACTTTGGTTTGTTTAGGGTTTAGGGTTTACAGGTACTTTAGCACTCATATGAATTAGTCGCTATCTTTATTACGAGTTATCATAGCACTCCCAGGGGTATCTACACCACTCTCGTTTTGTCATGGTGCTAAGGGCGCTTAAGTAGAGGTCAGAAGAATTTGAAACACTGGGTTCGATAAGCGTTCCTTGGGTACTGCCCCCACTCAGTAACAGTTGAATAATCTTTATAATATGGATATATATATATAATATTAGGCCCTTAATAGTAGCCCTATTATAGACTGTTACTGTATGGGGGCAGTACCCAAACGTTCCCTAGACCCTACTTGGAGGTGCAGGGGACCTAGTAAGTCGTTCATAAGTAGGGTTAGGGTTATAATTGGGGTAACTCCATTTAGGGTACTTATAACTCTACTTATCAGCTACTTACCAAGTCCCCTGCCCCTCCAAGTAAGCCCGAAATCCTATGCTCGAGGGTTTGGGGTTGCGTCTTTCGGGCGTTTTGTTGTTTTCCTTATGTTCAGGGCTCCAGTTCCTCTGTAGGGTATCTTGTGTATGTCTTGAGGGATTTTTTTTTTTTTTTTTGGGGGGGGGGTTCGGGTTTATGGTTGAAGGGTTTTGTTGCTAAGGGTTGTTTCTAGTAGGGTTTAGGCCTTTAGGGTTTAGCTTTTACCTATTGTCTCCATTGTAGTTCCTTTTTTTGGGTTAGTTAACCAGTTTTATGGTTAGGATCCTATAATAGAGATTTCGGTTTACCACGAAAAGGAACTACAATGGAGACTACAGGTAGGGTTAAGGATTTAGGTTTTCCCTAACCTGGAGACGCTCGGCCCTAAGAACCTAAATCCCAGGAGCAGCTGTAGGGATCCCGGTGGAGTTTGCACAGGGTTGGGGGTTTAGGGTTTAGTAATTTAGGGTTGAGGGATAAGGGTAAAGTATTTAGGGTTTAGGGTTTATAGTGAACCCCAGAAAGTTGGAACATCGATTTAGGATGATTCATGCTGGGATTCCCTATACTTTGCTTTAAGGGCATGAGGCTAATGATGTTCCAACTTTCTGGCTTCTACTGTAGGGTTGAGGAGTTCAGGGTTTCAGGTTTATGGGTGCGACGTTCGTCACGGGTATCGGCTTCGCGCAGTCAGGTTTGGTGGTTTAATCTCACGGAGGCTATGATCCTCGGATGCGGGGATGAGGGCGTAGGGCTTAGGGTGAGGATGAAGGCTTCGGGAGTGTTTGGAGTTCCGTGGCCACAAAGTCCCTTAAGGTACCAAAACAAATCTTGAAAGGCGGGCCCCTTCAAATAGACGTTAGGGGCGTTTAGGGTTTAGGGTTTACCCCTAAACCGTAAACTCCCTGAACAGGAACCCCGCTGCGCCAAATTAGGGTTAGAGGGTCTCCCCTCCAAACCACCAGAAATTTAGGCACCTGGGTATCTGCGCCACAGGATGAGGGGGGATAGATTTTGAAGCCTGAGGATGAACTTTGTCAGTATTTAGGCTGGAACCTTTAAACCCTGGAGGCTTGAACTCACAACACCCTAAGATTTATTGAAGCCTAAACCCGAGACCTTAAAAGCACTAAATCTTCAACCCTCTATCCCAAACCCTACACCCTAAACCCTAAACCCTCTTAAATCCCCACGTGAGCATCGATATCTGGTGCTCTGGTGTGGTGCTCAGGGCAACCGGTAACCTCGTTACTTAGCAAACCTTTATCCGAGGTTTAGGGTTTAGGGTTTTAGGGTTTAGGGTTTAGTTCGGGGGGGTTAGGGTTTGGGGTTCAGGTTTCAGGGTTGTTTAAGAGGATTAGGGTATGGCATTCCGGAATATCGTCGTCTCGCGCAGTTCGACGGCTGAAGCCCGACAGTGATCCATCGATCGCAGCCCTTCCTAGTGCACAGTGCATGGCATAGACCAGAGCCCACAGGGTCCAAGTACTCAAATAGCAGGGTGTCAGGTTCCAAAAATCAATTTTCTGAACGGCCTTTGGTATGTAAAGCCCTACTATTTGGGCACCTGGACCTCCAGGGGAAGCTAGTACGCAGACTTCCTGCAACGTGAACCCGAAAGCATTTCCCTGCCCCGGGCCATACTCTAAACCAACTTTTGGAAATCAACCTTGGCAATGCTTGAAATGGTGGTATAGTATATAAGATTAACGATTATAGTGCAGAAAGTTTTGTATAGTATAGCACAGCATAGTATAATATACGTAGAACAGTACAGCATAGTATGCGGTATTCGCCTATTGAGTACCCTGCCGATCCCGCATTGCGCATCCTGACTATATTACAGGGACACTCCTTAAGGGACCTCTGGATTCTCCACTCACCTAAACCCGGTCCCCAAAAGGCCATGCCCAAAACCCTCAGCCCTAAACCCTAAACCCACTTACCCAAAAGGCCATCGTCATGCGCCGGCGTTTTCTTCAAGTGAAGAGGGAAAAAGCGGAGAGGTTGAAGAAGAAGCAGGAGGAGCCTGTCAACAAGGTTGTAACAGCTTCCCAAAGAGTTTAGGGTTTGGGGTCCTAGGTACTGTCATGGGGGATACTTCCCAAATCATTATTGGTCATTCCCAATCATTTTCAAACCCAGCAGTCTACTATATAGGTACTTAAGAACCCTTTGAAGGGACCCTAAACCCTAAACTTTAAAGGAACCCCAACATTCTACATTATAGGTACTTAAGAACCCCTTCAAAAGGACCCTAAACCCTAAACCTTAAAGGAACCCAACATTCTACGCTATTGCTATTTAGGATCCTTAAACCCACCCTACACCCTTATCGTACCCTTATAGAAACCCTTAAAGGGACCCTTCGATATGGGAGTTTCCGAAAATAGGGGACCCATGTATAGTACCCTAGATATTATAAGGACCCCAAAATGAGGTACCCCTAATTTCCGGAAATTTCTAAAAATATGGGGGCTTTGGACCCTTAGGGATTGTACAGCTTGGACGAGGAAGCCAGGGTTCTGGAGGTTTACTGGTTTAAGGGAGCAGGCTTCGGAGTTTTGGGGTTCAGGGGTTTATTTAGGATTCCTTTGAGGGTTCCTTTAAGGGCTCTATCGGGGATCTATAAGGGTTTAAGGGGTTTACTAACTTTAGGGATCATAGGGTTTAGTGTTTATGGTGTTTAGGTTTAGGGATTACAGGATTCAGGGATTATAGGGTTTAGGGCCCAAGGAGTCTATGTATTAAGCTCAATATTCAGGAGTTTCAGCTTTTGAGGTTGAGAAGTGTTGGGCCGGGGTTTGACAATTTCCAGACAGTTGTCTAGAAATGAAGCCTTACAAGGGGTTTAGGAAATGAAGCCTTACAAGGGGTTTAGGGGTTTAGGGTTTAGGGTTTAGGGGTTTAGGGTTTACGGTGCAGGGTTTAGGGGTTTAGGGTTTAGGGTTTGTAGTTATCTTATCACATAAGTAACTGTGGTTCTCCGAGCCCGGCAAGAACCTTCCCAAGCTCCCGAAAATGAATGGCTTTTTTAACACGCGAAGGGTTCAGGTTCGAGGGGCCCTCGAAACTAAGACCCCAAAAGACTCTGTAGTAAAGCACCCATACAAGCCGCCTTTGTACAATTCTAGAAACCTGAAGAACTAATTGATTGCAGCTTCGTAAGATTACGACGAAGCAACAGCCCTGGACAGCGCCATAAGACCCTGTGATGCCTTAAATGATAAAGCCTCAATTCTATACCCCAAGCCCCTTAGCCCTAAACCCTGCGAAAGCTTTAAATGACGCGTATGAGATCTCCATAAGACATGAAAACCCTGAAAAGCCCTTGCAAAGCCTTTGAATGCCTTCACGCAGCCGTGTCACTCAAGACTTCTGGACACATACCCTAAACCTTAAGCCCCATACCGTTTGACAAAATCGAAAGAAGCCTTCACAACACTTGGTTTTCATAACACCCTTTCACCGCCCCTAACACTTCACATTTAAATTCCCACAACACTGAAGCCCTAAACCCCAAAGTATGTAATCCGCCCGAAAATGCTAAACCTCAAACTAACCCTAAACCCTAAACCCTAAATCCTAAACCCTAAACCCTAAACCCTCAAACCCCGAACTCGCAGACTCCAGGATGCACTGAAGGCACAGAAGGAGGCGGAGGAGCGGGAAAGGCTGCGACACGCCCGCAAGTTTGTTGTGAGATGGGCCTTTAAGGGTTCATACGGTTGATGGACAAAATCCTGCATGACCCTAAGGACCCTAAACTATGGGATTATTTTATATTCCTTATAATGGGTAATACAAAATTTTGTCCATCAACCGTAGGGTTTTCAAGGCTTTTTTAAAGGCTCATATTGTTATTGTGTTATCCAGCTGTTGTTTAAATGGTTTTACTTAGTGGTTCTGGTTCAGTATAGGGTGTTTACGGTGTTTGTTTTGTTTTTTGTGGTGTTTTTAGGACGAAGGGCTGCTTTGAGGATACCTTTCGGATTTAGGGTTTAGGCGTTGCGTTGTCTGAGTTTTTCTATGCCGTTCGGCAGTTGAGTGCCGCTCTGAATAGACCCGGCACCCTGAAACCTCACAACCCCAAACAACCTAGCCTTTTAAGGACTTATATAAAGAAATCATATTGGGGAAGCCTAAAAGGGTAGGTTATTCAGGGTTCAGGTAGACCCTGCAAACCCTGCAAACTTCAGATAAAAGGTTCGGGGTTAGGGTTTAGGGATTCATCAGGGTTCCTTAAAGGTATAAAGGGAGCTTAGGGCTTTTGGGGTTTAGGATTTACGGTTCGGGTTAGGGCTTAGGGTTTGTTTAGATAGGATATTCGGGTGCACAGCATGCGCAAAATGTTTTAATTCTTCCTGAACCCCTAACCCTGAACCGGACGCCTAAACCCCAAGCCTTTTTACCCCAAAGCCACACTGAAAAGTTTTGAGTGGAAGATAGAAGCCCCCCCCCGGCTGCAGCTGTGTCGCACTTTTTTCGCGTCACTTCTTCTAAACCCGAAGGCCTAAACCCGTAACTTTTAGGGGCTAGGATTTAGGGTTTTGGGGTTTCGGCTTTAGGGTTTATTGGTTGGGGACCCCAAATCCGAAAACCAAGGCCCGAAATGTCGTTCTCCCTTGCGACCCCTGGGTACCCGCAAGCCCTACACTTTTCCCAGTTCTGCCAGATAGGGGAGTTCCGAAAAAAAACCCTAAGGGTCCATGTACCCAAATAGGGTTCCGACCAAGGGTTCCCAGAAGAGTACTATAAGGGTATCATAAGAGTTTAGGGTTTAGGGTTTAAGGGTCCATGTACCCAAATAGGATATACTTTGGCCTTAAAGTACTCCCTATATAGGTACATTGGGCCCAAAGTATATACTATTTGGGTACATGGACCCTTAGGGTAAGGACCCCCCGTTTAAAAGGTGCCCCTAATTTTCGGAAACTCCCATATATAGAGCTTTTAACCAAGAAGCCTAAACCCCATAGTACCCTGAAAGACTTCTTTGGCTAAAGCCCGTCGAAGCCTCATACGGCCCTAGAACAGCCTTCATAAGACCCGTCCCTAAGCCTTAAACCGTATAAGCCTTAAACCCTAAATCCAGCACCTTAAACCTTAAACCCTAAACCTTAAATCCTAAACCTTAAACCCTATACCTCAAACCCTAAACTCTAAACCTGCCTAACCCTTCAAACCCTAAAGTTTCGAGATCCGAAGCTTCCTAAGGAAGGCGGAGTTGGAGGCGGCGGTGAAGGCAGACGAGGCTTCGGTCCATTACAAGGGCTCCTTTAAGGGCTCCTTCAAGGGTTCTACCAGGGTTTTACGGGGTAAGGGTTTAAGGGACAAGGGTTGAAGTTTTAGGGTTCAGATTGTAGGGGCTTTAAAGCTTCAAGAGGGTTTCGGATTCCAAACCCGGATTCCCAACCTTAAATCCCGCGATTCGATAACCCTCAACTGAACCGTACGCCTTAAACCTGAAACTTGCCTTAAAGCCCTAAGCCTAACCACTTAGGAATGGAGGTTTAGGGTCTGAGGTGCAGGCCATCCCCTTCCATCTAAGCCTTACTCTTAGACCAAGAACCGGCTTGCCTGGCTCTATAGAACCCTAGGATAAGCTGAACCCCTGAACCTTGAACCTTAAACCGAATACCTAAACCCTAAACTCCAAACCTCAAGCCCCCCACCCCAAATCCCAAATCCTAAGCCCTCAACGCCAACTCCTAAGCCCTAAACCCTATAAGCCCTTAACCGAATATCCGGAAGCCTGGCGATCAGAAGTTCGGGATGCTACTATAGTGAACCCCAGAAAGTTGGAACATGGCTTTAGGAGGATTAGTGCTAGGATCCCTTATACTTTACCTTAATTAAGGGCATGAGGATAATGATGTTCCAACTTTCTGGCTACTACTACAGAGAAGTCTGATTAGTTAGAAGGGGAACGGGTGTATGGTTAGGGATCCCTACTTAAAGGATCAGGGGACTTACTGTTGATGGACAAAATCCTGCATTACCCATTATAAGTGATATACCATAATTCCCATAGTTTAGGGTCCTTAGGGTCATGCAGGATTTTGTCCATCAACAGTAGGGTTCCCCACTTAAAGGATCAGGGGACTTAGTAAGTAGGTTATAACTGGGGTTATAAGTCCCCTAACTGGGGTTATCTTAATCATAACCCAGAGGGTCCCACATACACTACCATTATGGAATTAGGTCCCCAAAACCAAAATAGGGATGGTTTTTTGGGGGCCTAATTCAATAGGTAGTGTATATGGACCCTCTGGGTTATAACCTACTTATAACCTTACTTACTACGTCCCACGAGCCTTTAAGTAGTCGGATTTTAGGGGGTGGAGGGTGTAGGGGTCTAGGGCTTTAGGGTTTAGGTGTTTAGGGTTTCGCGGTTTCGGGGTTTTAGGGTTTAGGGCTTAAGGGCTTTAGGGTTTAAGGCTTCAGCGTTTACGGTTTAGGGGTTCAGGGTTTAGGGTTCCCTGTTAGAAGTACAGTAAAAAGATGCCCCCCCAAACATCATTCTAACTATCAAGGCACAGCTACCTTTGACGTGGAAAAAATTTCCCTGGCAGCTAGGCAGCTCTGTTTTCTTCAGGGATCCTTCTTGGGCATCCTTGGAGGTTTTAGATTCAGGCTTCATGAGTGTAGGGCGTAGGAAGTGGGGGCTTGGGGTTTAGGGCATAGAAGTTGGGATTAAGGGCTGAGGATTTAGGGTTTAATGTCACGTCAGAGGGATTCGGTTGCAGCCTAAGGTCTGAGGCTCTACGGAACCTCAGGTACCTCTCGTTCGGACCCTGGATTCCCAGTTTCCTGGAGGTTTGAGGGCCGCGGAGCCTTAGGGCAATGAATCTTGGGGTCCTTCGTCGGTTTAGGGGAGGATCTAGAAAGTAGATCCCCTAATTTGGGGCCATATACCACTAAGGGTACTTTATAGGAACCCCCATTAAGGGATCTACTTTTTGGATCCTCCCTTTAGGGGCTTGGGTCTGGGGTGTAGGGTTTAGGTTCCACCCGCGAACTTAAACACCCCACGCCCAAAACCCTGAACCTGCAGCCCGAACCCCAAGCCCGAACCCAAACGCCAAATCACCTACCTTCTTCCTGGACCCTACGGAACCTACCCTTTTAGGGCTCCTTATTATGGTTTCCTTATATAAGTCCTTAAAAAGGTAGGTTACGTAGGGCTCAGGTTGGGGTTCCTGATTATGATCTCCTTATATAAGGTGCTAGAATTAAAAGGCAGGGCTTTGGGGGTGAAGGAGTACCCTAAAGCTTCAGCCGTAAACCTTGCCTGGACCCTGAATGACCTACCTCTTTAAGGGCGTTTACAAGAAAACTCAAGATAAGGAGCTCGAAATATTGATCTCTTAAAGATCCCTTAAAGGAACGCCTATAGATCCCATAAAGGAGCCCTTAAAGGAACGCCTATAGATCCCTTAAAGGAGCTCTTAAAGGAACGCCTATAGATCCCTTAAAGGAGCCCTAAAACGGTAGAAAGGCCGACGTGTCAGGCCAAGAAGAAAGCGCGTCAGAAGGCCAAGGCTTCCAAAGAGGCCGGGCGGCCCAGGGGCCTTAGACCCTTGGGTTTAGGGTTTAGGGTTTGGGGGTTTAGGGTTTAGGGAGTTTAGGGGTTTAGGGTTTAGGGTTTGGGGGTTTAGGGTTTGGGGGTTTAGGGTTTAGGGCTAGGGTTTGGGGGTTTAGGGTTTAGGGTTTAGGGTTTAGGTTTTAGGGCCCTAAACCCTAAGGCCCAAGTCCGAAAGCTCTAAACCCCAAAAGCCCTAAACCCCCTAAGACCCTAAGACCCTACAACCCTAAAGCCACACCCACAGAGCCGAACACCTCTAAGGATCCTCAACATGATTTCAGTTGTATTCCTGTTCACTAGGGTTTAGGGTTTAGGGCTTAGTCCTAGTCACTCGTGATCAACGGATTTTAGAGTCTCTGGCTTAGGGTATAGTTTATCCCAAACCCTCAGGGAAACCCCTTAGCCCTAAACCTAAACCTTCCCAAACCCTAAACCCTAAACCCTAAACCCTAAACCCCTAAACCCCTAAACCCCTAAACTCCAAACCCCTAAGCCCTAAAGCCTAAAATACTAAGCCCCACACCCATAACCCCCAAACCATCCTAAACCCTAAACCCTAAATCCTAAACCTTAAACTCGAAACTCTAAAGGCATCCTGAACCTACGCCTTAAGCTCTAAAGTAATCCACGCTGAAAGGCATGGCAGGCTCCCGCCCCACCGGTGGAGGCGAGCGCGGTGCTCTTGGGGCTCCGGGACGTCGGGGTTTGTCTTAAGATTGCTAGAAACTTTTCGGCTTTTTGGATGGGTTTTTGATAAGGGGTTCGGGACTTTTCGATTCGTTGATAGAGTGTCGGTGTGTTTTGTTCAAGGGTTGTTTGGAGGTCTTGAAAGGGTTTTCTAGGATTTTTGGGGACTTTTGTAGGGTTTTGGAGGTTGGTGATTGTTGGTACAGGGAATATAGGGTTAAGATTTTTGAACAATGTGGCTTTCGGGTCGCATGGTTTTCATTGGAGGAGGTGTGTGTCTGCTGGCCATCTTCAACTCCCGAAGTAATATAGGGTTTTAAATAACTACCCATACTATTGTAGGGGTTCCTTATTATAAGTATAGTACAGTGGGCCCCAAAGCCATATTCTAATTATGAAGGCCCTATAGTAGCAGCTTGCAAGAACGCTGAGGTGTTACAACACCGGGGAGCCAGCCGCCAAGGTGCAGAGCAGTCGCTGCCATGTGGGAGTCGACGTATCATGGCATGTTGCGGGACGATCTGCTCCAGTCACGATACTTCTGCATCAATCGATACGTCGACAACCGCAGCAGCGGACTCGGGATTCAGGGATCTCGACGCTGCTGCGCGTGACTGGGCAGCGCCAGGCAGTGTGGTATTGACTGCCACCACTGCCGAGGGTGTGGATGTGGGCCACTTGAAGCTCGAAAGCCAACCATACCACGACCCCCCGCCAACTAAAAACTCTATCTCCGAGTAGCCTTATCAACAAACCATAGCAAATCCATAAGGACCCTAGCTGAACCCCCTAAACGCCATGATCCTCATGACTCGTAACCCCAGTTAAGCGCTGTGGTCGTAATTATAAGTATAACGACCCCTATAAACTCCAAACCCCAAAACCTAACCCCTTAACCCCAAACCCGAAACCCGAAACCCTAATTTTAAAACCCCGAAGATCCCTTAAGCTCTCGATTGGCTTCCTTCGGGCGCAGGCATCGCCTGCGCCACCGCCGCCGGCAGAGCCGCCGACGGAGCCTGGAGATGCGCCGCCGGCACAAGAGGAGACCATTTTGGGGTGAAGGGATTATGGATCCTACTACCCTAAACCCTAAACCCCAAACCGTTCGCCTCGAAAGAGGCTTTTCGTTTGGAGCAGACGGAAAAAGGAGGAGCCTTAAAAAAAACATAAACCGTAATGGTTTTTTACTGAATTAGGGGTTTTGGAGGCTCTGAGGAGACCGTGGAGCCTGTAGGGGTTGTTTCGGTTAGGGGTTTGGGGGTTTTGGGTTTTGGGGTTTGGGGTTCAGGGTCTAGGGTTTAGGGTTTCGGTTGGGGTATGGGGTTTAGGGTTTAGAGTTTGGGGTTTGGGGGTTCGTGGTTTAGGGTTTGGAGGTTAGGGTTTGGGCTTATAGGGTACTTAGTAAGTAGCTATCGTATGGAGTTGTTACAGTCGGGTTTGGGGTTTGGTGGTTAGGGTTGGGGGATATAGGGTTTGCAGTTGAGGGTTCCGGTTGGATAGGGTTAAGGTCTGTGTGAGGTTCACGGTTGACGGGTTGGGGTTTAGGCTTTGGGGTTGAGGTTTAGGGTGTAGTGTGGAATTGAGGTTTAATGTAGTACCCTTAATAATTTGGACAGGGTTCCTTTCAACTTTCCTTTGCAGGATTTTGGGAAAGGTGACATCTTCTAGGTTTCATGTATGGGAATGAATAAGTAGATTGGGGTTCTGGGGTGTAGTATCCTTATCCCTGAACCCTGTACTCTAGTTGCAATGAGGAGCCTGAAGGAGAAGTATTAATTACTACAGTAGAAGCCCTAAAGTTGGAAGCCCAATAGCTTCAATCGTTAAGTGGAATGTTTATAGGGATCCCAGCACAAATTCTCCTCAATCCGGTGTCCGACTTTTTGGTGCTTACTTCAATTCTTGATGGTAGTGGAACCTTCTATGTTATCTTGAGGTCGAGAAGCCCTTCATCTTTGATTCTTCCCGGTAGCCTTGATCCTTCAGAGTTGCGAGAGGGGTTTGGGGCTGTCAGAGCTTCGCTTTTAGGGTTCGGTTTAGGGTTTAGGGTTTAGTGTGTAGACTGTAGGGTACAGTGTTCAGCACATGTTCGTATTGACTAGTAGGACTGTGCTTATTGAGTCGCCAATGGCCTCGAAGCCTCGCGGAGTTTCGCCAATGCCCATGCCCATGAATCCATTAAAGTTTAAATTCCTTAAGTGTCCCAGTACTGAATATCATAGGACTTTTAGGCCTTTTTGGGTACCCCTCTCGAAACCCTCCCAAGAGACCTAGAAACCTGAACCCCGCACCCTACCTGAACCCTATAAAACCTTCCTTTTCAGGGCTCCCTATTATGATTTCCCTATATACGTTTTAATAAACAGGTAGGCTAGTTGGGGTTAAGGTAAGCCCTACTTCGAGGCCCAGCGGACTTGGCCGGTTATAAGTAGGGTTATAATTGGGGTAACTCCATTTAGGGTACATATCATATGGGTGGTTGTCAAAATTCTGGTCCCTTTTTGGGGTACCCTAAATAATAGGTGCCGTATTGTAATAGGCACCCAAAAAGGGACCCTAATTTTGACAACCGTCCATATAACTCTACTTATAACCTACTTACTAAGTGCCCTGGGCCGCTAAGTAGACCCAGAACCTACCATCCGAGACCCAGAGCCCTAAACCCTAAAGCCAACACCCTAAACCCTAAACCCAAAACCAGAACCCTAAACCCTAAACCCCAAACCCAGAACCCCAAACCCTGAAGCGCCCCACACCCAGAACCCAGAACACCTTAGAACCTTTCAGGAGCCGCCTCCTGCAGCGAAGGCAAGAGCTCGAGCCAAGAGGTTAGGGCTTGGGCTTGCGGGTTTAGGGCTTTAGAGTTTAGGGTTGTAGGGTTTGGAAGTTTAGGGTTTAGGGTTTAGGGCTTTAGGGTTTAGGGTTTTAGGGTTTAGTGTTTTAGGGTTTAGGGTTTAGGGTTTCAGGGTTTTGGGCGGATGGGGTCCGTACAAAGTCTATGCTAAGGTTGATATTGTTGATGGACAAAATCCTGCATTACCCATTATAAGGAATATACCATAGTTCCCATAGTTTAGAGTCCTTAGGGTCATGCAGGATTTTGTCCATCAGCAGTATGACACAAGGGGCTGCAAGCAAGTGCGTTCGAGTTCGATCGGATTGTCAGGGCCTAGATTGTTGAGGATAGGGCTTTAGGGTTAAAGGGTTTAGGGTTTAAGGGTTTAGGGTTTAGGGTTTAGGGTTAAAGGGTTTAGGGTGTAGGGTTAAAGGGTTTAGGGTTTAGGGTTAAAGGGTTTAGGGTTTGAAGTTTAGGGTTCCCAAGGGCCGAGATTGTTAAGGATAGGGCTTCAGGGTTAAAGGGTTTACTTTGTCATAGTTGGGTAACATTTTACATTTTTATCGGTACTTAAAGCCAACAAGGAATAAAAACAACAAAATTAATCCTATCCCAGCCATGAGCTAGGTTAGGGTTTGAAGTTTAGGGTTCCCAGCTGGAAATACAAAGCTCGAGCCCTTGACCACAAACCCTCAACTGCAAACTGTACCACCTCTCCCCTGTGCTCAGAAACTCGATACACCGCAACGATGGTTTGAGGTGCGGGGTTTCAGGGTTTATAGGGGTTGGGGTTTGGGTTTAGGGTTGGGGTTTTTAGGGTTTCGGTTTTATTGTAGGGAGCCTGGGCTCAGTATTGAGCTCGTGCTGCGCCTGGGCCGATATTTCGATTAGGGTTTAAGGTTTAGGGTTTATGCTCGAACAGCCTACTCCACTCCAGCCCCCCACCTTTTTCCTCCTGGCACAAGTGGGCCTTGGGGCCTCCCCCGCAACTAAACAGTCTTACAAGTCAACGGTGTAGTAATTACTCCGCTGGCATGCGCCGGGTAATCCAGACTTTCACTCAGGCACTCCGCTACTCTGCAAGAGTCTGTATGCGAGATAATACTACCTGTGGACCTAAACTTTAAGTCTTTAAGCTTAACCCCTAAACCCGTAAACTCTCAACCAAAAAACAAGTAAACCCTCCACCCTAAACCCTAGACCCTGAACCCTAAACCTGCAAAGGGCCCTTTAATGGAGCCCTTGTGGTCCTTAATAGTGGGTATATATGCAGGGTATAGTAGAAGGTAGTTGGGAGGTGCTGGTAGACCCTACAAGCCCAAAGCCTCCAAAGGGCCCCTGTGCATTCAACGCCAAAGCCCCGGCAAAGCTCCCAGAGACTCCAATATCCCTGAATTAAGGGATATTCCTTAAATCATATTAGGGATCCTATGATAATTAAAGTATATTCCTTAGTTCCCTGATAGAACCCTCATAATCCCCTTTTAAGGAACCCTTTAAGGAACCCTGAGGTGTATTCAGTATATTCCTTCATTAAGGGGTTTTGGAGTCACTGGGCTGCGACACCGAAGGTGCCGATGCCATTGGACATCGATGCCATCCAGGATTCAAAGGGCCCCAATAGTGTTTAGGGTTTAGGGTGTAGGGGTTTAGGGCCTGGCGCGGCCATTGCTGCCCTACCGATTTCATGCCAGCATTCATTGACATGCAAACTTAGAGCAGGCCTTTTTTCAGCCTTGATTCTCTAGGACACACCGAAAGCTGGAAGTTTAGGGGTTCGGGCTTGTCATGTAGGAACCTGGTTAAGACACCCTGGGTCTTTACCTTCATCAGGTTCCTATGGTAGCCCAGAGGCTCCACATATACTACCAGTATGGAATTAGGTCCCTACTGTTGATGGACAAAATCCTGCATGACCCTAAGGACCCTAAACTATGGGAATTATGGTATATTCCTTATAATGGGTAATGCAGGATTTTGTCCATCAGCCGTATCACCCTTGCCACCCTAA
>BGNK01004396.1:0-47876 GCA_003297005.1 Symbiodinium sp. clade A Y106
GTGATCTTCCAGGATCACTGGCTGTACCAACGGCTGTGTGGGCGGAACTTGGGGGTTCGTCGGAATCTGCTCCTGCTGTCCCATCGTCTCGTCAGTACCGAGCGGTGTGGTCAGGCCGCTCATTTCCGGTGTTGGCGGACCACGTTTCGCGCGACCAGGTCCGGTAAAAAACATGCTCTGCGCTGCTACCACTGCCGGGGTGTTCATCTCAGCACGGCTGCGTTCGCACTGATCAGCCATGGCTTGCGAGGTGTGGTCAAAAGGACCGGGGTGAAAACTGCAAAAGAGGGCGGCGTGCAACGTGCACCTGGCAGCCGAGATGCCTTTTTGGGGCTAATTAGGGGTTCAGGGTTCGGACTCTCGCAAGAACAGCTGCATTCGGCCCAGAGTCCAGGTCTAGGGTTTTCGTCAAGTTTAGGCTTTTGGAATCCATGCATCTTGAAGTTTCCGGATGCTGGTCGGTCTCGGAATGTGCTATGAGAGCCAGCGCGGCCTGTTCAGCATCTCATCGGCTTCATCCAAAACCAGCATCTTGATGTGGCGCGTGCTGAAATGGCGCTGCCTGAGCTACTGGGGTTTGCTGAAATGGCGCTGCCTGAGCTACTGGGGTTTTTGATTGGGTAGGACCCCACCGACACGTGTGTGGTATAGGGACTTAATCAATACTCCTGAGGACTACGACGGTATCTCTGGGATTCAACTGCGCACGGCGAAAGAAGCACCCAGCACTGCCCAGCACTTAAGCCATCAGGGGGCTGGATCATATGGAACACCCTCCCAGGTGTTCCGGAAACGATCTGCACGCCGGCTTCGAAAGTGTGGATGTCATCGGACACACGCTTGCCACCGATGCAGACATGAACCTGCACGTTGAGATAGTCACCTCAATGGGCAGATGTCGCAGCCACTTGACTCTCCGACGTTCCGCCGACCACGGCTGGGAAAAGCTAGTTTCAAGCAGTCCAGGTTCCCCCAACGAATAAGATGTCATGCTTGAGATCTCTGCACTAGCGTGGAGCATGGGTCCGGGACGAAGTCACAGCTGAGATATCCGGCACCTCCGTCTCACTTTCCCACACCGTCAACCCCCCAACACCAAAAGCCGAAAGACACTCTCAACCTCAAGCGTCTTTGCCGAGCCACCCAATGCCAGGCAAACCTTCTGGCTCTGCTCCGCCAGCTCGCGCGTAGGGGAAAGGAACAAGGCCTCACCAGAAGGGCTTGGCAAGGTTCGACTCGCACACTTGCTCGATGCAGGCACGGCTTCATGAGGTCTGTTTGCTACCGTTATCTGTATCAGTGAGAGCGGAGGGTGGCAGCAACCGGACAACAGAAGTAAAGGTACATCCACAAGGAGCCTATAGAACAATGGCAACGCTCCCACCTGTCAGATATCGTGCCTCTCTGGGCTGCGAATGAGCCATAAATGTGTAGAAAAGCATGGCACAGCGAGATTTACAAATAGCTCACTGACGGGTGTAGGGTTGACGCTCTCGCACTTGGACGCAGCATGACGCAGCCACTTTGAGGTTGCCAGTCGGGAGTTCGTGAGGTGAGACTCTTGCTGGGCCCGTAGTACCAACAAGCGAGCGACCGGCTGGCGAAGAGAATCAAAGGCGTCAGGAGCTTCGATGCATCAACCCCACTACCATGCAAGTTCGGGGCTCGGCCCCAGCTATTTCTGAAATCGAAGCAAGAAATCTCGGCGGCTGGAGAATCCCCGAGCCTGAGGCTCGCGTGACTGCGTATCCACAGTCTGCAGCGCGCCCAAACAGAAGACGCAGGTCTTTCCTGCAAGGACAGCTTCGGGAGACGGCTCGAGGATCAAGCCTGGAAGTCGGAGAATCTCAGGGACAGCAGGGGGCCAGTGTTCTCCGCACCTTTTCTTACTTTCGCTTTGCTCCCTTATCCAGGGTGGAATGCCTCCATGCTGTCGCGCCACATGTCAGTGTACGGTGGCATCATCTCATCCTATCTCAATCCAGAAACCCTTGAACCTCAAGCCTTTGTCAGCCCAAAAAGGTCCTGTGCCGCTTTGCGACTGGACAATCACATCTCGACCCTTGAGGATGGGAAGAATCGCTCGCTGCTGCACAGCCGAGGGCCGCTCGAAGCCTTAGATTTTATTCAGGCACTCAGGCACAAGGGGCCCCAAAATGACCACGCATTTGGAGGTATGAAGGCCTCTGTCATGGAGATTCTAGACGCCCTATACCCGCAGTTCCTCATGTTTCTGCGCATCCCCACGTTCTTCGTGAAAACAATGCCGTCTATGCAATGAAAGAAATGTCGAATCTCGGTGTCGGGCCGTAAGCATAGACACCTGGCGTTCTCAAGCAGCCACATTATGACATTGACCTGAAGATCAACCCCTTGCTGCATGCCATCACGATGACAGCCATTTTCGGGAGGTGCTTTACGAGACTGCGATGTTGCGGCTTTAAGCGGTGACTGTACTGGAATATAGGTGTCTCTCATGACCGTCAAAGTAAGACCAGCCTTCCCTTCCCCTCACCTCGGAGCAGGTCTTCCTTGAGCCCAAGCGCATCGAATGTAGGCAGTACCTTGAATTTTCCAGTCTTGTCGTCATGCTTCGAATGATTCGAATGTGCGCTGTGAAGCCAGCAAGTGGTCTGACTGTCATCCGTGCCATGTGAGCCGGGCGAATCAAGTCAAAGCAAATGCTCTTGACCATGGCATAGAAGGCACTTCCACATCCTCGGAGGTTTCGAAGACCAGGCCCTCGTCGTTGGGCTTCGACATGTCCTGAACTGCGTAGGGCAGGGTTGCAAGCATGGTTTATTGGGTCGTGGGTGTTCCATCGCAGTGCAGACTCAGCTTGCGGAAACTCCAAGCCCGGGGCGTCTGCTTTGTTTTCGGAGGCACGGGCAAAACCAGAAACACTTGTCTGAGCCAAGATTGCAGGGCGCCGCCAAGCCCACACGTGTAGCACCAAAAGCGGCGAGTAGTCGTCGTTGTATGTCGTAGCAGTAGGAGAAGCAGTAGCATCGGCAATAGCAATAGCAGCACTAGTAATGGCAGGGTCCGTGGATCAAACTGAAAATAACGCAAACCATCCCGCTAGGATGAGCCCCATGGAGCTGCGGGTTGGGTGATGGTAAGATGGAGCCTCCTCCACATGTCCCAGCGTCATGGAATCTGATCCACATGTCCCAGCGTGGGCACTTGATCTCAAGCATAGCATGGGGTCAATCTCAGTCAACTGGGTGTGCAATCTACTGAGTGGCACTTCTCGGCTCAATTCGAACGGGAAGTATAAGTAAGTACGGGAGCTGCAAAAATGAGCATGAACTCTGAAATCTGAAAGAAAACTATTGGCTCGTTGCACATTCGATCACATTCGCAGATGTTATAGGATAAACGCAACCACCGTGACCACTCTGCTGCCTTTTGGGCATGCGCAAACATGACGTCATATTCACGTCGCATGCAGCCGGCACGTCAGAGGAAAGGGAACTGCCCTAATGCCTCAGCGACATGAGGCTATACACTGCCAAGCTCAAGTTGCATGGATGACATGTGCGACCACTCAGGAACATTGAACATGCCGCAAAGGCGTGACATCATCTGGCAACAAACAACAAGGACCCGCACAATTTTCCTGCGAGCATCGTCGGTCACACAGGTCTACAATACTGCATGTGCCATCTGTGATCATCTGTGCAGATGGCGGGACATGCTGAGATTCCATCCAGTTGCCGTTGGCGAGCGCAAGGGCGATTGAACTCTGTCAAAAAAGTCACAAGACTGTGAACGATCATCAGCATATGTTTGCTTGCACAAATAGCACCGTTTGTAGGCCCTGCAGCTCGCCTGAGACTACGCACACTGTTTCCACCGCTTCTACGATCCAGAAGCACCCACGGCCCGGACGGGTGTTGGAACCGGTGCCAACTGGCAATTTTCTGCTGGCAAATCAGTTTGTCGCATGACACGCCTTCTCTTCTCCTTCGGCTCATGCACAACTGCCTTTGTCGTGTTGAGCTTCACGTCGCGGTCCGTTTCGTCAGATGCACACCGCTTGTACGTGCTTCCAACTTCCAGCTTTGCCAAAAGAGCTTGCAAGGCTCTGCCGAGGGACTCTCTCGACAACCCAGCACCTGCATCTGGAATTTGCAGCAGAATTGATGGCACGATCGCGAGCGCCGCGAGCACCTGCGGGTAAGCATCTTCCAAGGCCCGCACTGCCCGTAAGCAAGAGCCCAAACTTGCCAGTTTCTTCTTTCTGGCTTGAGCTTGGAGTTCGGGGATGATGGCCGGAAGAATCGTCAAAACTTCGGGTGCAACATCTTCCAAATCGGCAGCTGCGCACAAACAATCAGCTAAATCATCGGCGCTCATATAGGCCGCACTTTTCTTGACTTCTGGCACAATCACAGGCACCAGCTTCAGGATGTTTGGTTGCAACTCCACTAGCTTGCCTGCTGCCCAAAGGCAAGTTGCTAAAGCATGCTCAGACATGTGGATGGCGTTCCGCACCGCTGTCGTCACAATCGAAGGCAAAATCTCCAAGTAGGAAGAAGACACATCCTTTAGCTCCACAGCTGCGCGCAAGACAAAGACACAGCTTTTCCCAATCAGGATGTTATCAAATGTTCGCTGCGTGCCTTCTTTCAAGATCTCCTTCGTGATCTTGGGTAAGAAGGTCAGGACTTCTGGCACCACATCTTTCAGCATGGCCGCGGCATAGGCAGTCTTGGCCAATCGAGGTCCGTGCATGTGCATGTCCCCTACCTTGTGCCCAACCTCAAGGGCAATCGCCGGGACGATTGTCAACACCTCTGGCTTGTCATCCTTCAACATCGCTGCTGCCCACAAGCATTCTGAAACCCAAAAGGCACACATGTCAGCAGCTTTGCCTCAGGACAGGGAACGCGAGTGAATGTGGGGCGAAACTGAAACAAGACATTTGAAACGACACGCTGCCGAAATTTCACGCTATCCGACAGGTACGGAAAAGGTGTGGTGCAAATATTGTCGATGAGGCTATCATTGCTGTGTTCATTATTGCTGGACGTCGCCGTCCTCGTCCCTCTGGCACTTGCACTGCTTATCCTGGCACTGTTGTACAGGTTACCCAGGGACCGCGGGATCGGAGGCGAGACCAGTGGACTGGGAGAGCGGAGCTCGGCCAGATCTTTAAAGCAACGCCCAAAGCTCAAACGCAAGCTGGTTCTCGTTGCCGCTCCGTGGTGGCCCAACTACCACCCTTCCTTTCCCGCTCCGGGGCCCTCCGAGTCCGACCCGTGCCCCGACCCGCCTCCGACTCCGCTCCGCAAAAGAATCTATCTGGTTTGCAGGCCTCGCCCAGTGCTGCTGCTACTGTAATGCTGAATCAAACCTTAGCTCCGCATGCACGGTCTCTAGATTATCTCTTCATGATGAAGCGTACCGAATCAGTCACACAAACTTTCTGAACAGCCATGCCTGGAATGCGTTGAATCAAGAGCGTCACGATCTGCAACACTTCTGGCGACTCGTCTTTCAGTTCCGCCACTGCAACGAAGCTTTTCGCCAAGTCTGCTGCCTCCATGTCAGCAATCAAGCCTGAAATCTGCGGCAAAACTACGTCCATAGCAGTGTCGATGAACCATGCCGGAGCATTCCGGCTCCACGACCCCATATGACTGAAGGTGTAGAGCACATCCAGGGTTTCGGCCACCACGTTTAACAAGTTTGGCGCCCAAAACTGCAACCTCCAAGCTGCCCAAAGGCAGCAAGAACCCACATTCGCTGCCTTCATTTCGTTAACCTTGCCTGGGATTTGCGCCAATCGCAGGCAAAGCCTCTAACACGTCCGGCACGGCCAAGTGCAAATCTGCCACACACCCCAAGACATGGGCCAATTCTCGCGCTTCCATGCAATGCACTTTCCTTGGAATTTCTGCTGCAAGCGCCGGCACAATGTCCTGCAAGCGATCATAGTCATAGTCCGATTCGCGAGACGACAACAGGTCCAGCAAGATGCTTCCTGACACCATGCATGTACACAAGTCCCTTGCAGACATAGCAGCTGCTGCGCGTGGGGCTTCTTCCACAACTGCATTCAGGACCTGCGCCTTCAACGCTTCAGGCACCGACTCTTCCGACCAGACCTGGAGCAAGGCAGCCATCAAATCGGCCACGTTTGGCACCATGAGGTCCACATCCGGCTGGTGCTGTGCCAGTTCGTCATGGACGACCTTCAGTAACTCAGGCGCAGCGTCTTTCAGCTCCCATGCTGCCCACAAGCAGATGTAGTGATCCCGGGTGCCTTTCAACTGATCGGCTTTGCCTGGGATTTGCGTGGCTAGAGCCGGCAAAATCTGCAGCACCTCTGGCACAGGGTCCTTCAGCCACGCCACCTCCCACATGCAATCGCTGAGCTCGTGTGCACGCAGACTGCATGCCTTACCAGGCATTGAGGCGACAAGAATCTGCAATATCTCCAATACCTCTGGCTGAACGTCCCTCAACCACGCCGCGGCCCATAAACACACGGCCAGATCCGATGCGCTCACATCACGGACCTTGCTCGGGGATTGAACCTCTGCATGCACAGCCCGAGCAATTTCTGCCGCAATCTCTGAGCCATCTGGTGTAGAAGTCTGTCCAATTTCTTCCCCAAGTGACTCGGCCAACTTTATCACCTTCATGAAGTTTACATCTTCCGGATTAGCCATGAGCTCCACAGATGCCGCCCGAAGCTATCTGAATGTCTTCACAGCTGTGAGCCTGAGTCCACGGAAGTAAACATTACAAGCTACGGCTAGTCCATGCAACAATATGCTCACACCCTTTCTCTCAAAACAAGCTGCTTCAATATTGCAGACATCCCCTCGATTGATACATTGCAGCAGTCTGAGTTGGCACGTGCAGACTGCTCTGTACGCCAGCACGTGCAATACTAGCTGCCAGCCTAAACTTCGATATGTCGGGAATTGCACAAGGCAGGGTCACGAGTGTGTGTGTGTGTAGCTGTTTTTCGTGACGCGGGGAACCCTTGGAAGGCACAGCGTGTTCGTTTGCAGTGCAAACCAGGCGCGCGGAAAGACCAAGGCCACGGCGTCTGCTTCGATTTCGGATGCACTGGCAAGCCCTGACACACTCGTCTGAGCCAAGATTGCAAGACAAGAATCTGGTATCTCGCAGGTAGTGCACGACGGCTCATAGGAGAAACCCGACTCCCGGAGCTCCAAGCTTGATTGCGGGGCGGAGAGTTGACGACAAGATGTGCGCAAAGTCGTAGGGGGCTGTGATGGACTGCAGGCACGGAGACAACAACAGCTCAGAAAAGGTGAAGTCATGAAAGTGCTTTGAGTCAGTTCAGATGTGCATCTCGCATACCTCAACATGGTGCTACTTTTCGTGGCAAAAGCTGTCGTCATGCGCAGCGAAAGGCAGATGCGACATCCATGGTTGCATGGTGTCATCTGACCTCGCCGCGTCTTATGAATCACCGCTGATTGCAAAGACAGCTTGAAGGGGCTTTGAAGTACGACATTGCAACACCAGGAGGCATATATTCCTCTGCGCATCACATGTGCGAGCTTTGCGCATCACAAGGCAAAATGCGGCGTGGGGATTCCGTTCACAAGCACGGTGCTTATTGGAACCTTGGACGATAGTCGCCATCAGTGTTCCGAGGAGCTGCTGCATTACTTGTGTTTACGCACCTTTCGGATCGAAACCGTTGCGCAAAGCCCCAACTAAAGCGCCAAAGGCTCAAGCACATGTCTACTCAGTGATGGAGGTCACAACCACTCAATGTCGCTGTTTCTGCCTGCATCGATGCAGCATCTTGACTGGAGCCCTTCTGATTTCAGGATGGAACAGTATAGAGTATAGCGCCCAGGATGCCGGGAATCACCCACGTCATGCAAGACAGCAGCAGAAGTTTCTTATTGTAAAACCGTAGAACTACCTCTACGCCCCCAATCCTCCACACTACACAGTCAGAGTACAAAGTGAGGCCGAACAGCCGAATCTCCTCAAGGTTTCCACCGGCGGGGTCAGGAATCAGAAGTTCAGGCCATTCCTCCCCGCCGTTTCGTGCGCACCGACATCTGGAGTAACACTGAGTCTGTGGAATTCTACGAAGTCAAGGCACTCCAAGGCTCCAAGATTAGATGCTGCATACCATGGCCTAACGGCCGAAGGTTTTTCAGAAGCTGATCCACCTGTTGGAAGAAAGGGCCGATGCTGCTTTCAGCCTCGGGAACTGCTGCGAGGTGATGCTGTGGCCAGGACTGCTCAGCGACTGCTTCAGCTACGGGAGGTTAGGACGCCTACTCCTTGCTACGAGTACTGTATGCGGCGCAGCACTCACTGAAAGATCGAGAGCCGTGCCGAGGCGAAGCCTGTGGCCTCATGGAGGGCGAGCGGCTTGCGGAGGCGCTGCGGCCGCGGCCTGGCTTTCAACTCGGCCGTGAAGGTTTACATACCGGGCTGTCAAAAGAACGGTGGCTTTTGCATTGAACGGGAAATGAGTTGACATGAGATTACTCCAAGTCCTGTGACAAGTATATACACACGATGCCCTTCTGCACCTTGCGGCGTGCTCGTCGTGCAGCATCGCTGAGCATCAAAAACTCTGAAAGGGTGTTCCGTTTGGGCTGGTTCGGCACAGAGAAAAAGTGCCGCCAGCAACGCCAAAAGAGTGCTGGGCTCGCATCCTCCAGGCTTGCATCCAAAAGGCAAGCCGGAACGGCCCACGGATGCTCCATGCGAGGGTTCTCCTTCAAGACGACTGCGGCTGCTCTCAACAGAACCAGGCACAATTCCGTAGCCTCTTCCAGGTCGACCTTGCTAGTTATGACCATGCACGGCTTCCTCTCATCAGGATCATCGCAGATCTCACCATCGCTGGACTCCTCTTCCGTACTTTTCGTCAAATCCACATCAAGTCGACTCCTGGCAGGCGTCGGGTATACGGGCTGCTGAAAGCACGCATCGGGGATTGCAGCGGCTTCCGCTACTTCATCGGCGACAACACCGAAGTCGAAGCTCCGCACCACCGATCCAGTGCCGTCCGGGCTGTATATCGGCGAGGGAAGCTGAGGTGAAATTGGGATAAGGACCTCATGGGGCGTTTCTGGCGCGGGCTCAATGACGGAGTCCAAGAAGAAGCCGGCTGGAGCTCGCTGCATTGGTTGTGGACAGCCGGGGTTGGTGGCCACAACAGCCCAATTTGCAGCAGAGACTGCTGGATCATGTAGCGGTGCTCCAGCGGTCCTGCCTTCATCGAGTGATTCTGGACCGGTCGCACATCCTTCTGGGGCCTTGCGCTTCGGAGCCATGCGCAACGGTGAAGGCGGCTCAGGTGAAAAAGGCACGAGAGCCTCATGGGGCGTGCCTGGGGCGGGCTCAATGACTGAGTCCAAGAAGAAGCCGGCTGGAGCTCGCTTTACTGGCCCTTTCTGGGCACCGTTCTGAGCTCTGCCTGCCGAGTACATCACCAATCCAGCGAGGGTCGCTGTGCGTGCAGTTGCTTGCACTTGGTCGATTCCGATCGGGTCACAAATTCTTCTGAAGCAGCAAGAGATCAACGGCAGAGAGTAGTCCACATTGGCATTCGGACGCGCCGTTAGAGGCAGGGCTCAGATTCTAAAGAGAATTCGGTACACTTCTCCTTAGATGCATCTAGGCTTCGTATGGAAGGTATAGCATGAGCACCAGGCTAGTGGGAGAAAGGATTTGAGAATCTGACTTGAGCAGAGACATTTCGCCGGCACACGACGTTCCACCACTCCTCAAAGCTGCACTCACTACACGTGCTCTGCCACTTCCCCTAACTTCCACCCACTGTCCCAAACTAGCCTACCCCCAAACCCTGAAAACTGGACCCGATTACTTGTTTTTCGTCTGTGGCTTGTTGAATGCCAGCCCCCCCTTACCTCTGAACCCTTCTAGTATCCTGACAAAACCCTGAAAGGGAGCCCTAGTACAAGAAACCTTAGCGTCACCGTTGCAGCCCCCCCCCCTCCCTCTATGGGCAATCCAAAGACACTGGTGCCGCTCCTGATGGCTCCGAGCCACCTCTGGCTCGTTTCGCCGGCCTGCCACGAGAACCGGCTTGGGGAGGGAAGGGTGCTAAAAGGGTTGCTGTTGGTCACGCAGGTGGCACACTTTGTAGCGGCTCCCCGGTACAATGATAAGTGTTAATTTAAGGGGTACCATCCGGGTTACTACGGGCGTATACCAGACTTATCCACACTTACGAGATCTGTAACCCGAATGCATACCAGCGCCTACAACACTACATATTCATTACTAGTATTGGGTTGTTCGTCAGCGGGCATAACCTATGTTATCATAACTGTCATCTTCACTGCTTTGCACCATAGTCCGGTTCTGCAAAACAGGAAAAAGCATGATTAGTGCACAGCGAGGGCAAACACATCTGGTATGCATTGATGCAGCTAGAGCAAATTCTATATCTCGGGGCTTCTATGTAATACTGGCGTTTGTTGTCGTTGACATGCTTCACCATGCTATTCTCTACAGCACTTGCCTGATATATTAGCTCAACTGCTGCTGAAAACTGGTGCCTGTGTCTGGTTCATAGTTTGGGACACGATGAAGTAGTTGTTTCTTTTTTGGTCCGGTACTGCAATGCATGCCCGGGACCGAAGTTTCGTCATACGTGCTGGTCTTACTGAGCGAGTACAGGAAGCCGTGGATGCATCGGAAGAGGATCTCGGAAAGACAACGAGCCATAAAGCAACATAGACTGCGACAAACTTCGGTCCGGTGCGGAAAAGACCATATGATAGTATACTGTATTTCAATGTCTTACCTTATCTTGTGCTATGTTGTTACATTATACTACAACAAAATTAAGTTACACTATATTGCATTATAGGGTCGTTGCAAGTGTAACCCTACATGCCGGGCTCCGCAAGATATCGCAAAAGCCCTTTCCACGGCAGTACACTCTTTGTGGTACTGCCTGCCCTGCACCCCACTTTGCTGCATGATTTCTTGCTCAACGACTTTGCCTGTCGAAGTGGCATCTCGGTATTCCTAAATCGAGAGAGGGCTCTCGGTGAGGAGGAGTTGAAAAGCTTCGGGTCGAACGTGCTGAATTTCATGCCTTAACATCCTCCATATACGCAGGCTGAAAGGCTTCCAGCATCGGCTGACATGGGCCTCTCCCCAGCTGCCTGAAGTTGCCTCTTGCTTGACCTGGTCAAACAGACTTTTCTGATGTCTCTTCCTCGCTCCCTTTCCCTGTGCAGCTTGGTGAAGGGACGACCCTTCTCCATGTTCCCGACAAAGGTCTGGTAACTCTTTGGGGTTCTTATGGTTCTTGGCAGGCGAGCAGCTCTTTCCACAGCCCCGCTCGCCCCAGTCCAGCTGCCACAAAATGCTTCGATTTACTGCCGTTTGCCATACCTGGAACAAATGATGCCAATATTCCTGCTACTACTATATGACTATATGCCTCTGTCAGCCATGTATCCTTGTAGGCAGCTATCCAATAATGATACAGCAGGTTCTGTCAATTCTGTCTATCTTGCTTGCTCTCTCTGCTGTCGCTATGGTTGCGGTTTCGCTACGTAGTAATCTTTTGAACCCACGCAGGGATCCTGCATCAGCTGTAGTCATCTACTCGTACAAACTTTCCCACGGTTGGCTTGAAGATGGTGGCACTGCGATAATTACCCGTACCTTTGATCAGAAGCTCTATCAGACTCTATCACCTTTTCCCGTTTGGAGGCTCGGGTGTCTGGTTTACGGCCGGTGGTCTGGACTCCTGATAGCGGAGCACTGCTGGCCAAAAGCACGGTGTCTAAGCCGCAAAGCTTTGAATCGCGTCCTGATAGTGCTAGGGTCTCTCATGTAGTGCTTGCGAATGCGAGGTGGTGTCCGTCGAACAGGGCTCTGCTTGACCATCATGCTCATGTAATATCAGCTTTCAAAACCGGGGTTTCGGCTGATTTGACACCTGCGGTCGAACGATGCGCCTCGGCTCCCAAGGACAGCCCTAACAGTCTTTCAGAATTCGATGTAGTAGGCTGAGCATGCGGCAAGATATGGACACACAGCTGGTAGACCTGCCCAGCAGGCTAGGTCAGAAGCCTCAACCCTCCCAAAGAGACCCTCCATCTTCACACTCATTGACCCGCGGCCTCTTTGAGGACGGGCCCAATAACCACAATGTCCTCCCGCCTACCTTGTCTGGACAGAAACCCCACAAGATCCCACGAACTCCGAAAAAACGGTACACCCCCTTTCGAAACTCTGGCATCCGGGCGCCTCCCCTTGGCGACGCTGGTTCGGCAGCGAGTCCCGGAGACCTCAGGCAGACTCTGCAGACTCTAGCTCTTTGGTTCGGCACTCACTCTCAGGCAAGCTCCCTGCCTTCACCGATAACCTTCCTAGCGCCTGCAAAGCCTGCAGCTTCGTCGAAGTTTTGTGCTCGTTTTGTAAGAGCTAAGCAGAGTATATTGGCTCCCTCTGAAGTGCGTAAGCCCCAACCTTCGGGCGCCGAAGGCTGCACGCCATGAACAATTAAACGTCCCGCTCTCCATTCGGAGATGGCACGGCGAAAATTATTGAGACAGTCTCCAGCATCTAAGCCCGTTGTGTTTTCAGTGGGTTTAGTTGCTGACCGGAAGGATTCAGCATGTATCAGGAGGCTGCCTCTCCAAATAATCTGAGCCCCGGAAAGTCGAGCACCGAACTATACATATATTTGGCCTCAAGGCCACCTCCCGGCGAAGTATGTCTGCGATAATCTGCGAGGCATGCTGTTAAAGTGCTCGAACCCTTGGGGGAGTGCATCCACCTTCGGTGGAGTTTCTCAGCGCTTCATGTCATCTTGCAGCGGGCCGATGCAGGTGTCAAAGTACTCCGTGAGCAGGAATTTCACAGCATGGGCCGCAGCCATGCACTTCTCTTCGCAGGCGTGGAGATACCCAACGGCCTGACACAAGCCCTTACAGTAGTTGCCGTACTTACAAGGAGGATGCGCATGCGAGTCATGACGAGCGACGGCACCGACGCCGCTCTCGACCTTTCGTTGGAGAAGGGCGGCACCATCCATCTCCTCGCACTTCTCTTCCACCATACCATAGGAATCCTTCACGAAGTCCAGAAACTTGTCTGCGTTGCTGGCGCAATGCTGGAGGCATCGTGCCTGGTGCCGATCCTCTGCGTAGGTGATGTTGCAAACTTCATCGCAGAGCGCGACGCTGCTGCAGCCTTGCCTGGTTGGCTTCCGGCAGACGCACTGCATGTCAAAGAAGTGCTTCGATGCACAAGTCACCTGCTCTTCGAGGTCGTACTCGCACCCTGTGCCGATTTTCAGGTTGTCGATGGCGTTCACGCACACTGTGCTGCGAGCCTCACAGAAGTCGTTGCAGGTCGTCTTCTTAGCCAACACGGCGTAGACCACACAATTTGCACCGCCGTCTTCCAACTCTTCCACGATCTCACCCTCAGTGCAGAACTTCTCTCCGGGGTTCACGAAGGGAAGCAACGCCTCACAACCTGGAGTAGTGGTGGTCATCGTCGTCGTCGGCTCCTCCTTCGTGCAGACGCAGTGCAAATCTTGAAATCCTGTGCTATCACAGTCGACAGACTCGACCTTGTCGTAAAATCCTTCGCAACCCTTGCCAATGATTGTGTTGTCGACGGCGTCGACACAAGTGGCTCCTTTGCTCTTACAGAAATCCGTGCAGGTGGAGCGCTTGTGCAGGCGAGCGAGAGCCACACAGTTCCTGCCACCGTCCTTGAGCTGTGTGGTGAAGGTGCCCTCCGTGCACTCCACTTCGGCTTTGCCAGTCAAAGGATGCAGGTAGTCGCACTGCGGCTCTGGCTCTTCCTCTGTCTCCACTTCGCAGATGCAATGGAGATCGTAGTAGTTTGCAGTCTCGCAATCAACATGCACCTCCTTGTTGTACTTGCACGGCTGTTTTGTGCGAACATCGTCCACGGCGTCAACGCACTTGGCCTTCTTTTCGCGGCAGACTGTGCTGCAACTTTTGTTGTTGTTCATGACGGAGTACAGGACGCAGTGTGTGGTGGGATCCAGGTCACCCAAGACCTCTGTTGTAGGAGAACAAAGCTTCTCCGAATGATGCACAGGGAACTTGCAGTGATCATGTGCGGTGGCAGACGTCGCGAGCACTGCCAGAGTCAAGACAGCAAAGGACGACATCATCGCTTCGAAACGATACGGTTCGGTTGATGGCTGCTACGGCTTTGAGCCAAAACCTTCGCTTGGTGGACCCGGTGTGCCGGTCTGATACTCGCGGATTAGCCCTCTCAACTTCTCCTCCTGCTCGCTCTATTCACAGTAATCTCGTCGGACACCATAGCAACAATCGACCTGATATCGTCACTGTATGCTGATCACCTGTATTGTTGCCATTACTTTTAGGCGGCAGTGGTGGTAGCAGGGGCTGTGGTGGTAGTGGTGGTGGTCGTAGCAGTATCGGTAGTAGCGGTAGCAGTAGCAACAGCAGCAGCAGCAGTAGCAGCAGCATCAGCAGCAGCAGTAGCAGTAGCCGTAGGTTCAGCCGTAGCAGCAGCGGTAGCCATAGCCATTTTCGCGGCAATAGAGGTAGGAGTAAGAGCAAGAGTATTAGTGTTAGCAGTACTTTTAGTATTTGTATCCGTATCCGTATTCTTACTATTATTATTAGTAGTAGCAGTAGTAATGGTAGTAGTGTAGTAGTCGTCGTCGTAGTAGTTTTTGTCACCCACATGGCACGCCTCTGACAGCTCCGTAGTACTCGTCGCAGTCGTCGTAGTAGTAGCAGGTGGTGGTGGTGGTACTGTAGTAGTAGTACTAGTACTTTGTGCCGGGGAACGAGGGCCGATATTTGACAAAGATGGTACACCAAGATTTGCACAGTCTTGCCCACCTTGGTCCACTTGAACCACTTGCACCACTGGGGGGAGGAGGGGGCACCAGTCATCTTGCGGCCAAGATGGGCAAAATTGGCAAGAGGCAAGATTTCGTCCCAAAAGGGGCCCTCAATTCCCGGCACACAGTACGAGTACGAGTACTTAGTACAAGCACATGTACCAGTAGTACTACTGACATGCCAGTAGTAGTAGCAGTAGTAGTAGTAGCAGCGGCAGTGGTACCAGCAGGAACAGTCCAGAAGTTCATTGAAAATCCGGTGAGAACGTTCACTCACCTGTGTAGAGTAGTAGTAAGTAGAGGTTGCCCAAAACCCCATGCAGCAAGCAAAAGCAACCGCCGTACCTGCAACAGCGCTTGCGATGGTCGTTGCAATCTCTGGCGGGATCCTTGACATACAGCTCTATCAGCTGCGACACATCGTTTGAGGCATGCCAGCTTCGCAGGATACAGTGCCCACACGTTTTGCCGGACACCAAGGTCTCCATCTGCAGATGACAAGTTGGAACTGCAATGAACAACAAGCTTCGATTGAACTCGAACACTCCGGGAATCTCCATCTAGGCCTCAAACACCTATTTCCCGGAAGGAGTTGCTACAAACTCTGCTAACACCGCTTTCCATCTATCCAGCCCACAATCCATGTGCATATTCAGTCTGAGAGTCTTTGTAACCTCGCTGCTCTTCTGCCGTACGCGGAGTGCGGACCTTGCTCTTTCACAAAGAGCAGGATCGTTCGGGTGCAGGACAAGAGAACATCTTCCCCATGATACAAAGGGATGTACTGCGCCCTCCTACAGCATCAGTCAGATGGGCAAACCTATGTATATATATATATATATATGCGTGTGTGTGTGTATAAACTGTATAAATATAACCATATGCCACTCCCCTTCCGGTACCCAGATTTTAGTCTTGATGCTGATACTTTGTTTAAGTAGGCAGACGGGTGGCAGATTTCGCAAACACGAGTCAACCATGATTTATGGATGTTGCGTCAAAAGTCGGTGCCAAAAGCAACTCATTTGTTTGCTTGAGCAGCATGTGCAAGCACGAAAGAAATCGGACAGAAAAGGCTGGGAGCGCATGCGCACGTAGAAGAAGCAAGGAATGGCATAGGAAAAAATGGTGTGTCAACCGTGCCGGTGGTCGCGAGGAGCCGATATACAGTAGTGAGCTAGCGTGACAAAACTGCGGGGGTAAAGCGAAGCAGGCCTACCGAAGAACGCGAAGACAAAGACCTTTTCATGATTTCTCATGGCAGGTGATCATACTGTAGCATACCTGTGGCCGCCCACGCAGAATTCGTATCAAGGTGGATAGTGGCTATGTTTAGTTGGCTTTCGTTATCATTTTTATACACACACATGTTCATTGAACTTTCATGTGTATATACACAACAACGTCAGTGTTGTTGGTATAGCTTTTGCAATTTGGTACATGAGTTAGAAATTAGTATATTCATACAATCATATTCTACGAAATAAGCCGTGTTGTCAGATAGTGTCGATATACCTGTCCAGACCTTTAGCCCCCGCAGCACTGCACAATGATTCATGTGCATCTGTCAAAGTAGCAGTAAAGAACAGAATTAGTAGCAATTCGTAGCAAGTTGTGATAGGTGTAGGTTTCGCTATTCTTACTGGAAGTATAGTCTTCTTTGCCTTACGTATCCAATCTCGAAATCTGTTCTCAGTCATGTCGAAAAAACTGCTAATCCGTTCTTCTATGTCGAAACCCGCAAGTGTAGTTTTAGCATCACCTCTACCAGTAGCAACGTTCGTTTTACATACTTTTGCATTACAATTGTTCCTTGTTCCTGTGGTTATTGTACTTCATCAATACCAACCCAATTAACAGCATCTACATGCCCGTTCCTTGCCATTTCTGAATCGAGTTTTACCGTGCCATCTACTGTTGTGCTTTTTCATGTTCGGTAACCTTGCATACTACTAACCAAGCACTGTAAAGTACACATTGCATGTATTACTTGCTGAGTCCTGTGCTTTTTTGATTTGGGAAGTATAAACCTACCAGTCAGTACTCTTTGAATATTCACACCTGTGCTTGTAAGACCTCTTGGTGGCATGATGGGTTGATCAAGTAACATTTTTGTTTGTTGTTTATCCTGCTGGGAGTGGACTGTTAGTGGTGAAAGTCAAACATAATCAACAGGTCTTGGCTGCTTGTTGCACTCTAGATTGTGTGTTTTTCTTATAGTCTGACTTTGGTTCATAATCAGTGTGTGCACAATGCATGTCAGGTCCAGTTTGTTGGTCAAACTTGGGTTTGTAATCTTTGCAAAATCGCGTACGAAATCTTGCACCTACCTAATGATGGCCATTACACAATGATGTATGTCAGACATCTGGTGCGAACTACTGATCGTGGTTTGATTAGTTTACTGCAAGCAACAGCTAAGGCCATACCAAAAACGTCCAAAATCTGTAAATCATACATTTATGTTAAGAAGTGTGTGATGAAACCGGCATGCCCGGCATAAGCAGGTTCGTACGGCAATAGTTGTTCTATAGAAGAACTTAAATTTTGAATCGTAGACATAAAGACATAAAGTATAGTAAGTATAGCTCTGTACGTGATAAACTGAAAACAAGTTTGGGGTTCAGGGCTTAAGGCCATGCTGGGCAGCTGCCAAGCTCCAGACTTCAACGCCTGTAGCGCCTCTCGACGGAGCTTTTGCATCTGGTTGGTGGAGTTGCCGCCCTGGAAGTGCAGACTGACACCTCCTAAGCTGAACTAGGCGTGCCAGCGAATTCAACCACGTGATCTGCGACTGTGGCAAGAATCTGCTCGCCTTGTGCCTTGTGCCTTCTGGCTTTCGACTTCTGAGCCTCTTCTGCCGGCTTGCCAAGCGTTGATGCCACAAGCTCCGCGCAAAGGGCGGCAAAGCCTCGACATGTGCAGACCACGAGTGGAAAGCGACGAGTGGGACAGGAGCTCGCATTCAGGGACTAGGCCTGCTGACAGGTGTTGGGGCTGTCCATTGGAGCATGCGTCAAAGTGCTCTACTACACATGGAGACAAAAGCGCATCGCACTCTGCCGGGATCTGAGCTAAAGGCTGTCGGCAAAAGACAGCAGAGCAGCCACCTCATCCTCAGACAACGGGTTTCTAGGTATTTGGCAGGCTCGGAACAACAGAATTTTCCGTTTGTCCCAAAGAAGCCTCGATCCCCATTTTTGTTCTCTGCTGAGGCGCTTCTTTTGAGATGTACCGTTTTTCGCAACGATGAGGACAATGCGGAAATACATCCCTAGCTCATGAAGAGCTATCAAACAGTCCGCGTCTATCCAGCAGAGATGCTGGAAAGAACAAAACGACAAGTGCAGTCGCGAATGTGAGAACGACCCAGCGCCAAGCACAATCTCCCCTCCTTAACTTGCAGGACCAGGGTCTAGTCTAGGATTCAGGATGGTTAGTGCGAATTTTCGAGGTGTGGGCTGCACTCTGGGCCGCTCTGCTTTCACTCATCTCCCAACTCCCTGAATGCTTGATCGGGCCAACTCCGAAATACAGCACCCCAGACACTGTCCTGCTTTGCGCCAGGAAGGTGCGGCCTCAGATTCTTGGGGTCTTGCTTTGCCGGGGATTTGAGGTGTTGAGGTGCAAAAACGCCTCAAGACGGAGCAGCTGGCTAGGCCCTGCTTGCGTGCGATGCAATGGTACGGCTGTAGCCTGGTGTGGCTCCGAGGAGACCTGTCTCTTGATGTGCACATGGGCTCCTAATTATTGACTATGTCTTTGGAGTGCTGATCTCGGCGTGGAGAGAAGGATTTCGAACACCTGGGAACCACTCTGCACATGCACAAGGCAGGCACGGCTACAGAACATCGCTGGGAGTCAAGCCGCAGGACATTCGTGGCGACAAAAGCCAATTGCATCCGCTGGGTATATGCCTTCCACTTTGTAGTGTACGGAGGACAGTGGCCAAGTCTGTTCGCGACACTGCCCTGGTGCTGCCCGCCCAAACACATCTGACGAGGTGCATTTTCATCCGCAACCCCTCTCTGGAAGCAGAAACTTTTGAGAAGATGCCTGTTCCGCTCTCTTTGTGAACTGGCGCACTGCAAGGTCGTAGCGCCGACAGGCTGATTAAGCTATTCACTCGCCCATGCTCGCACAAACCGACCTGGCCTTCCGAGAGCTGCGAATTGCCTCCACCCTGACATGCGCAGGACATGGTGCAATCAAGAACTGCTCTTGAAGCCACTGAGGGCGAAAAACCCGCCGAGCAGGCCACGGCAGCTTTTGCAAGAGCTGTGGGGTTCGGACCTCCGGCTTCCCAATACGAAACTCCGCACAAAATGAAACGATCTGCAGTGTTGAACCTGTCGTCATGCCGCATGTGTCTCCCTCTCTCTGCCCCTTCTGCATCTTCCCTCAACACTCGCCCGTTTCGTACAATCGCTTGCATATACGGCGTTTTGCGGCTTCGCTCGTTCGCACAAATCTGCACCAAGTGCCGCGCCGCGAAAGCTTTCAAAGCCGTCTGGCACCAGCTGTCGCAGTCCTGCTGGAAACCGAATCTAGGCCAATGCTGACCCAGACTTCGACGACACCTTGCTGTACAGTAAGACTACTTTTCGTGGGCCTTAATTAATCAACTACCACCCTACCTACTCCTGATCCTTTGGCCTGGGCATTGCTTGCTCGATTCTGCTCTTACCCCTCGGTATGGGACGATAGTACAATGCGCAGTGTTGAACCGAACATGTGAAGCATCTCGATTCGTATTGCAAGCGACCGCCCCTCGCTTTCAGGAAACACAGCTACCTCAAGGCCGCGTGTTTTGCTGAGAAGACTTCGATGATGCTTCTCGTCATGAGAGTAAAGGCCGTCACCAGTGCTTGCTGATCACTTTTCAAGCAGTCGACCCCTAAACTCGAATCAGGTACCGCTCAGTATCCGTAATTCCAAATTTTGTGAGTGCATTCGATCAGCCGCATTGGAAGTCTTGTTTTTCAACCATGGGGCTCGAGCCTTCTTGCCTCCCCATTCTTGGAGCAACGAGGCCAGCAGTTCTTCTGCCAGCGCCCAGCCTGTCATGAAGCTGGCAATGCACAAGCCGAAGTACTGTAATGCCTCGCTCGACAGGGGCCTAGAGCTCGGTAAGCATAACATCCCATCAGATGCTCCCAGCCTGCCGGAGGGTCTTCAGAAGCCTCCAACGGGAAAAAGCAGCGCCCGTCCACACGTGTTTGACTCAATTCTGTATGACCTGCTGTCAGACTGGAACATGACTGCACCGCCAGAGCCTACGGCGCTGATGCTGAGAGGATGGCAACAAAAGACTGCTCAAGCCTGGTCCCTTATCTATGCAAGCGGTGCTTAAACTTAAATGCTGAAAAAGGTCTGCACACACAGGCCCCGCGCTGTTCGTGCTCTTGACTGCTCTTGTCGGCTTTCACGTCGTGGTAACGACTAGAGTTTGCCGTTGTCAAAACTGTTGTTGGGTGGAGTTCTACCTTTCGTCAGCATTTCGGTCAGAGCCCAGAGCCTGCGTCGGCGAACGTCGAAATAACAAAAACCCGAACGGCTTCAACAGTTGACGCATCACGCCTTGCCTCACTGCAAGACGCTCTGCGTTTTCTTTGGGGGGGAAGCCCAACACCTGGCCTGGCTTGCGGCTTGATGAGCCGCACAGAAAAAGTAGAAGATGCCACTGCCGATCTGTCAAGGTGTCACGGCTGCGAACTAAAGCTTTGCTATCTCTTCTCATCTGGCATGATGACCGGAAAAACACCATGTGGTGTTATATCGCATGGTCTTACATGCACATGTGTGCAGGTGGTTGTGTTTCTACCTTACTGTTTGCACGCTTCGCGTATGGCTTTGTGTACATGTGTATACGTCCATGTGTACGTGCATGTGCACGTGTGTAATGTATGCATGTATGTGTAGGTGCATGCATGTGTACAAGTATGCGTGTGTGAATACGCATCTATGTTCGCATGTGCGTGTGTGGGTATGCACGTGTGCATGCATTCTTGCGTGCATGTATGTGTGAACATGTATGCATGAACATGGTTACAGCGCCTGTACGCGCCTATGCGTTTATACGCATTGGAGAATGAGGAGTTCGACATGGATTCGGCGAAACCACAGCGAGAGTGCAATTTCAGGAAAAATTGAAGTCCAGGCATGTGCGCGAAACACTACAGGCTGAAGTAAACTCAGGGCCTAACTGCGTTTTCGCCCGGGGGTTTAAGCGCATTTTTTAAGAGGCTGCTGGCAGAGCAAAACTTTTATGTGAGATAGAGTTTTCGAGTAATCCTGAGTTGCCAGACTTGCCTTACTTTAGGTAGGGTCAAGGATTGAAGCTTGAGGCAAGAGCTGAAGTGCCACAGGTCATTTTGCTCATGCCGCCGCCTTCGCTAGTTGTCCCAATGCGCACAAGAGGTTCGCATGTCCTGTTTTCCCCCCACCCCCGCCCCACCCCCGTAGACCGCTCGGAAATGTGACTGAACGCAGAAAACCGAGGATATACCGGAGAAAATGAGGCGCGCAGGCCTTGTAGAAGGGTTGGAGAATGATGGGATTTTAAGTGGCCTGACAGTGGGAAAGAAAGGGGCCCGGAGTCGAGGAGACAAACGGGGGCACAAAGGAAAGACAAAGCCTTCCGAGGAATGCAGCAAGGAGGTGGTGTGAGGCACCTCAAGGTCAACATGGAAGCCTATATGCCACTGTTTGAGTTAAAGATGCCGTTATTAGCCCCCCTCCCCCACGCACCCCCCGAAACCCTGAAATGTTCAAAAACACACGGCGCGTACAGGCGCCGTCACCATGAACATGTAGTTCAACGTTGACATGCATATGTCCGCGAGTGAGTGAATGCCTGAGTCCGTATGTGTGCATGTATGCACATCGATGTATGCCTGCACGTACAAACATGTATGTAAATGCATGTACATATGAATATGTATGCTTATAGAGATGCAGCGTAGATATACTGGTATAGATATAGAATATAGACGTAGGGCAAATATACAGTATGTGTATGTGTGTGTGTGGCTCGCAACAATGATATCGATAACTGCGCAAACACGGATCCTTGCACAGGTGGAATGTGCTTCTACTGGCTTCTATGCTTCAATGAGCTGTCGCTCATGAGGATCATCTAGGCAGGAAGGTTGAAGCATCGACGTAGGCAAAAGCTGACAGGTTGCCTCACTGTGTTTGGACAGATATTACATTCCAGTTCTCTGTGTGTGTGTATGAAAATCTCCAACACGCTGCCCGCACCCACATAGCAGTGGCCAGCTTCATGTTCAATCCGCAGTTCTACCATCACAGCATGACAACCTTCCCGTGACTCATCTTTTCCATTCCCAAAAACCCATGATTTGTGCCCTAACCACACCTCCAGAGGACGAGGGCCGGAGTGCCTTAGTTTCATCAACAGGTTCCCAAATTTCCTGGTCTACTGCTAGGCGCAGTCGCCACTTGTCTTGCAAAAGCCTTTGTGCTCTCTAGCCTTGCCCCCCTAAGGCCGTGACAAGCAGACGTTGGGCGTCTGGCACAGTGTATACATACGTCTTGCCTGAGCACCGAAGAGTTCCACGCATTACTGCCATGTGGTTTCAGCTCGCAGAGGTGCCCGAAGCCGTTGACTTTGTTTTGAGGTCGTAGCTTTTGATGCCCACTGCTCCGGAGAATGCCAACCTGAAGTAGCAACGACTCTCACAGCATCTGTCAACACTGAAACCTGCAGGACCAACTCACGCACAACGCCGCCAATGATGACGCTGCTTCCGCCAGCATGCACATAAGAGCTTCTGTGCAGTCGGCCCTGGAAAGGTATCATAGCAACGACTTATATATTTTCTACAGTAGTTGCCACTAAAGTCACCAGAGAAACTTTCTAACCTTTCGAAGCTTTGTCAACTGCACATTTCTCATGCCCGTTAGCCTATTGAATTGCAGTCTTGAGCCTGCATTGATCCTGCAAAAGGCCAACAAGCTGAAAGACTTCCAAACTGAGATTCGAACAAAAGCTGCGAACCAGTGTTGCAAGACTCGCAAATTATTAGGAGCAGCAGGAATGAACACTGCTGCTTCTAGATTCTAGGTTCTTGCATGAGCGCCATTGAGCCCAATCCCCCAAAGCTGCGCACCAGCCAGGATCTGCACATGTCCCGCACGACCTCAGTATGCCATTGTACTGCACGAAAACTATTTTTATATAAACTGTATACTATTGCAGAATATGTGATATGGAATTATATGCAGCAGCTGATAGAGAACCGTTCCGTGCTGCACGTGGCGGCCCGTAGATTCTGGTACTTCCTCAGGCCGAGACAAATATTTTTGAGGAGTTTCTGCAGCAGCTTGTGGATCCGCTGCGCCAAATTGTCCTTCACTTATTGCATGAGCCAGCAAGGAGCTTCCAATCACGCATCCCGTTTTGTCTGAAACCGAACAGCTGCACAGCAGACGACCTCGAGATTCCGGAGTTCGACATCTGCCTCGGTATGCCGAAATACCAAAGGAACTCCTCATCATGCGACATGATCCAAAGAGCACATCCCCGCCTTTGACTGCATCTTCTTCCGCTTGTGCTTACCCTTTCCTGCCGTATCCCGCGGCAACCGTTTGTGGCGGCAGCCGTCTGTGCGAGTGGAAACATTGTTTGACATGGTGTTCGCTGTGAAGCCTTGCTCGGTCTCCGCCTTGTCTCCCACGCCAGCCTGCAAAACACACTCCGGAGTTTTCTGCTAGTAAGATGCTGTTACCAGAAGCTTTGCAGCATGGTGCTCTTTGTCATGTGATACTCGTGGCCCCCGCAACAAGTTGCGCAGTGTTGCGGCAGTGCATTTCAAGACTCGTTGCGTGCCCCTGTAAGCACAGCGATGCGGCACATTGTGCCTAACTGATGTCCTCAGAACGTGCAGTAGCGCCTCTGCGCCCTGGTTGGCTTTGGCCTCGCATGCTGTCCCTATCACTGCTCTTATGCACTCGCAGGCAAGCCTTGCTATTTCTTTGTTGCAGGACAACGGATGCCGCAAATCTCACGGACAGGCCTTGTGCATCAACCGGACCATGCCCTGCTCAGCCGTGCGCCGATGATTTCATTGCCCACGGTTCGAAACAAATCCGGCTTTGCTCAGCTGGGGACAGAGAACAGCTCTTGGACCAAGTCGAGGCTGGCTGGTCGCCTTGTGCGGCCAAGGGAGGCACGAGCACATCCAGTGGTTACAGCTTAGTCCTTCTCGTCGTGATTGAGCTTGTCAGAAAAGGGCATTCCCATCCCACACAACGTCTCTAGCACAAGCCCCGACCACACTCGGCAGCCTGAGGACTAGGAGGAGAACTTCTACGCAGCCACTTTGTTGCAAGGCTCGGGCATGCAGGAGACCCAATAGCTCTCAAATTATGTTAAGTGCTGCAGGACCGCCAGATTCTTTTGAGTCACCTCGCTTGGGTCGGACTGCTTGCCTATCTGCACCAACAGTGTGCATGCAAAGTGATATTGCGGTGTGGACGGGGCGACGACTTGGAGCAGAGACTTATGTGGTTTTCAGAGTCTCAGAGTAACTAGACTACATGCCAACCCTCCTGTACAACATCTACATGCCTGGTACTCCCTGCAAAATGAAATCTGCAATCCATTTCGAGCTTCTTCCAGGCTGCCGGCTTTCCGCCGTGCTTCAACAGGAAGGCCTCCATCAGCTCGACCTTTCGGCAGGACGTCCATTCCACGTGGAGTTGCATGGGCCAGTCGACCCGTCTTTCTACCGCTCAGAATGTACCACCCACCCGCCTCACGCAAACGCTGGATGGCGTCGTTCTGCTTGTCTCGGAGCTTTAGCTGCCTCAAGACACACTTTCAAGTCGTCAAGGCAGTTGCAGCTCAGGAATGTCCCCATACCCTGCGGCCTCTTCGTCAAAGTTTTGGGCTGCGTCGCCACACCCTGGAGACCTCCAGGCCAAACACTGATCCCTTTCCTCAAGGTTTCAACTCTCACAGCTCGGCCCCTCTCGCACAACCTCCCCTGCTGTTTGTCGTAATACCTGCACTATTCTTGCTGGTATCTTTGGAAAGTAGCAGAAAGGATGCAAAGCCGGCCAGGTACACTCTGTTGGGCTCATCGGGCAGCTTAACTCTGTGAACCTGCGGTCCACTCGGACCTCTCTTCCGAAACAGTCGTCAAAACATCGCCCCTGTCGGAATAGCAAACAGATGGACACGCGAGCTGGTTTCAGCTTGAGCCTGAAATCAGATATAACGGCGACTAGGGGCTTGACGCTGACTAGCCTGTTGAGGATCTCCCAAAAAGCCCTCATTCCAAACCCTGCTCGTCTCCGAAGGAGTTCGGTCGGAACCGGCTTTCCCGCCTGAGCCTGCGAAAGACTCCAGCAGCTCGTCATTCTCCTCCCCACCCAAGAGCTCATTGAGCACCTCGATTCCGACGGCTGTCCAAATTTGAAGGGATCGGATTGAAAAACCAGGAAGCTTGAGTCGACAGGAAGCTGTGGGAACTTGGAATACAGGACCGCAAATGCTCGACACAGAGAGGCGACATACTCGTGCACAAACATCAGCACTCCGATGCGCAACCGGAGGTGCAAGTTAGGACCCTCAGAATGGCACGTTATGATAAACTCAACAAAACGATCGACTGAGCTAGTCAGTCCTCTTGCGCCTGCAGCGCCCGACAAACAGCTTTCCAGGGCTCGTGCTCCCGCAGTGTCGAGCGTAGTCACATCCTCATCTTCCTCCTGCCGTCCAACTGGCCGACTCAACATCACGTAACCCGAAACACTCTAGAGTTTGCCTGGAGTTTGAAGGAGCGGTTTCCAGAATCACCCTAAAAATGGAGGAACTTGTTACGCAAAGGCCAAAGACAATTCCTAGCAAGCTTCAAGCATTGCCCAAGCTACCAGAACAACCGGTAGCTGATGCTACAGGGTCTACAGGTTTCTAGGTCCTCGTCATCGCCAGCCCCACTGTCCTGCCAAGAACGCCCCAGCTGGGCAATTAGAGCACACGCTAAACGACCTCTGAGTCTAGGAGAAGGTGGAGCCACAGCGGAAATGTTCGACCAGCCTTGTCCAGAGACCTAGAACCCTAAACCCTGATGCCTGCCGAACCTTCAGGGCAGTGATCGCGCTATCAAAAGCAGCTTTGCGGCTGGCCCCTGGCAAGTTTGGAGATTCACGCATGCCGAGTTCGGGATTGCGGGGAGAGGGGAGGGGGTGGGGGTGGTGGTGGTGGGGGCATGACATGCTTTAGTACCTAGACAAGATATGTACTTTCACAAACTTATAAAACCTACATAAAAGAGCTGACAATAACAACACTGACAATTGCAATGAACATGACAACGCTAATAATATGCATGGTAACCCCCACTCCCACAAACCTACGCCTGAGCTACGCTCTCCACATCGAAACCAAGAATTTCCAGCCAGGAAGCGTGTTGGTGCGTTAAGTTGGAACATGGAGTTAGGATTAGGATGATTAGTGCTGGGATTCCCTATACTTAGTTTAAGGGCATGAGCATAATGATGTTTCAACTTTCTGGCTTCTATTGTATGATTTGTATGTATCGGGTAAGCCTAAAGGCTTAAGGCAAGTTATCACAAGACGCAATTACAGAATTACAGACTTGACAGGGCGCAAGTATTCCAGAATTCCAGGTTATCAAATCTGGAATACTTCCAGACTTCCAGATTTGCGAGGCCTAGTAAATCCAGACCTCCAAATTTGCGGGGCCTAACTATTCAAGAGTTCAGGATTTTCAGGTGTGGAACAATTCCAGAATTCCAGATTTGCGGGGCCTAACTGATGGAGAATTCCAGTTTTCCAGATTTTCATACCAGGACTCCAGGTTCACAAATCTGGATTTCTGGAATAGTTACGTCACGAAAATCTGGAGTTCTGGAATTATTCCAGTGGTCACACAATTTTACCCATCAGAATTTGAGCTCGGCTGTTGTAGCCTTCGAACGTAAGTATCATAAACCATATTACGTAATCCGCCCTCCCTCTGCGTCCGAATGGTACACATCATCCGGGCTACCACCCTCCATGTACCTCCAGTATAACAATCCACAGACATGTACATCCGCACTGATTATCTAGATATCCATGCAATTTGTAGTGTTCGATAAGATACATAATTCACCCCGCCCAGCTCACACGAATGGCATGTCTTTACACGTCTGAACGCAAGGTTGAGTAGCAACGAGAGTACATGCAGGCTATTGTGTTTGTCCTGGGGGCTATCAGCCAAAATAGACATGTACAAATCCACCTTATCTGCCTGGCATTCACAAGCCCGTTTTGCACATGGGCACACAATTGCCAATATGACCCTCACCACCACGTTCCATGTACGTCCCGATGTAGGACAATGTAGGAAAGCCAACCGAGCTTGTGATTGTGGTAGCTGTTTATGAGGATGTTTCTGGGGGCTGCAACCAGGACCAGTAATAAGATGTTGAAACGACGTTTCTCCCACGGTTCGGTCTGTCTGGTTCTTTTGATACATTCCATGGGAGGGTATGTAGGACCACAAAGCCGTCTACAATTGCCAGTGATGAGGGCCTGAAGTGTCTCGTACATGTGGGGTTTGCTTGCTGGGGCTGTTGAAAGCCTAGAGCTTCTACTGAAGTCGTGCGGGGCTGCGACTTGGAAGTGGAAACACGGGCCACCCCCAGAATATGCGCAGCACTGTGGCGGTGGCACATTTTGGGACGCGGAACTGATACTTCTGGGCAGGTACATGTCTCATAATATGAGCATTGTTACAAATCTCACCCGTGCGATCCTCCTCCATGTTCCTCTTCGTATAGCGTATAGCCTCTGGTGCAAAAAAATTGGATATCCATGCATTTTGCGAGCTCAACTGAGTCAATCATGTTCGATATGATGCATAGTTCACCTTACTTAATTCCTATAACGGCGCTAAAGTCTCATCCGCTCCCCAGAACGCGTGTCTGCAGCCTGCTGCGGTCTTCGCCATCGGGTTTTTTGGAAGTCTCAGCAAAATAGTCTCGTAAAATATTCACAAGCCCGGGATATTTGAAGGCCTCCACTCCATAAGGGACTGCCCGTTTCAATATGACCTTCAGTTCCATGTATGGACGGCCCCACTTCCACATCGAAAAACATTGGTTTTTTGAATCTGCAGCAACGGATTGGTCTCCTTGAATACGCCGGTAGACTTTTGCATTAATCGTGCATATACATGCCCTACCTGCCTTTGTATTTTCACTTTTTGAATACGATAACTGCTGGCGTCTTGATGATGTGCCGGATACCGAAGTTTTCTGAAGCTGCTGTAACGGATTGGTGCCCTTGAATATGCCAGTAGACTCTTGCACCTATTGTATATAAACTTGCCCTACCTCCCTTCAAGCCTTACTTATTGAAATCATTTGAAATCTAATCATTGTTGGCCTTGAAAAGCGCTGGGTACTGAAGGTTTCTTCTTCAAAGTAATCGCGTCTGCATGTATGAATGTTGGCATACGATGTCACGGGGATCCTTAGCGCAGAGGGAAACATGTATCCAGCCCATGGCATGTATGGAAATAGGGACGACCACAGATTGTGGTGACGGTTTGTAAAAAAGCAAGCATACTAGTTACTAGTATTTCTAGTAAGAGTTTCGAGTGACGATTGTGCCACAATTCGGGTGGACCAGAGCACTCGGGCCTGTCAGGCTTCTGGAGTGTTGATTGCACTGGTGTTTTTTGATATCATACAGTATATTGAAGTTGCATGGGACTGTGGCGGGAATGTAGCTATAGAAGGTGGCAACCTTGCCAGCGCCAAAATATTCACGGCACTGGGGCGTGAGCGCAGCTCTAGATAATTACAGATACTGCGGCTTCGGCATCTGGTGCGGGTTTGGACGGAGGGTAGCATATGTATGATGCATATATGCATGCATGCATGTGTATGCATGCATGCATGCATGCATGCATGCATGCATGCATCTAGCTAGCAGCCAGGTAGGTAAGCTGTTGATCTGCATGAATTTCTACATGGATGTAAATGCAGGCATTGTATCGTTGACACCCCATTATGATCCGGGTCACTGCAGAGGCTAAGCAGCCCACAACCATGCAGGCAAACTCAGAGCCGCACCCGTCGCGCTCAGAGGCTCGTCTACCTCGTCCTCGTCGTCCTCGAGGTTGGATGCTATTGACAACTTTCTGAAGACCCACAGCACTAGCAGCTTGGGAAATCTGGGTTCTGGATTATGATTATTTCAGCATAGTCATGCAGTATTATCGTGTTAACCATACGTAGAAAAACCTACACAGCAAGACGAGTACGACGGCTGCATCTCAACGCTCACTCGCACTGTTGGTCAGGGCATTCCGGGTATAGACGTGTGACGTGAATGGGGGACCACTTGATGACTTAATATGATCTTGCAGTCAGGGGATATTGGGCTGCAGCTGGGTCTGTCGTTCTTTCTGCTCCGAATGCACCCCCTACACTAAGGCCCCGACAACCTTGCCTGCAACCGGAGCCTGGCCTTAGCCCCTCTGCACGGCATTCCAGAGTGTCCGGTGGTGAGCAAGCAATGCCTGGCTCAGACAACCTAGATAAGGGGCGAGTGAAGCCACCCGAGCATCAAGCCTGCCCCCTTCTTGCTGCTTGCTGACCTTCCGGGAGGGATGTTGTGCTCGGGCTGCCTCCCTCTCTCTTGCTTGCTTGCTTGCTTGCTTGCGAGGGGTGTGGGGACATACGGCCCTGGCCAGGAGGCCGTCCCCCGTGGCTGGCAGCGGTCTCAAGGTCGGCCCCGTTTCGGGGAATGAGTCATGCTTCACCCCATCGCACCTCTCTCTCCCTCTCTCATGGGGCTTGGAATTCAAGATTGGACGGCTGGCGCCTACCGATCTCCCCTCCAAACTAGAAAATACTGATCTGTGAGCAGCGGCTCCTCCTCTCCCTCTTCAGGCTCATTCTCCGGTGGCGTCCCGCAAACCTCAGTCATCAGAAGGATCTGAAAACATTTCCCACCTGGGCTGAAAGCCTCCCACGTCTGTCATATTGTGAGTTGTCACTATAGTTCTGGGTGGATGTTCCTGGAAGTCACCAAGCACAGCCTGAATAACATGCTGCTCGATACGTTCTCTCTTGTTGATGATGTGCATGCTATTGCTTTGTGTATTCGTCGCGCTCAACGATGCACTGCCCCTCGCTTGAAGCGACGGGTTGGGTTGGTGATGGCATGTAGTATGGCTTTTCAGTGCAGGGCTCTCAGCACCGTTCAATTTGGTTACGAGGTCATGGGACAACTCATTTTCTACATGTAGATCCAAATTCTTCTGACAAGAACAATGTTGGACCCCAAGATTCCAGACCAACACTCAAAAACTGGCAGGAAACCCCAGAAGCGTGCAGCAACAGCCACAAGATCAAACGGTTCTTGTGCACATTAGGAAGCACAACGTCAATGGTAACATGACGCATACTTAAAGCCTATAGAAACAGTTCGTGCCAGAAATCGGAACCAGCCACAGTCGCCAGAATACTGATGGCTGATGGCCTTAAGCTCGAAACAGAGCCACACACGCCGGTGAGCGTGTCTTCCTCATGGGAGGGCAGGGTATGAAACCTTGTATTCAGCTCTGTGTTCTGATTACAACGTCGGGTCGCCGGAACTACTACAACTGGTCACTGCTCGCTTTCTTTCTGTTCGAGCAGTAGAAAATCTATCGGCACTGCCCCTAAGGCCCCAAAAATCCTCAATAACCAAATGAGCCTGCTTTTGCCGTTGGCGACTACAACTACTAACTACCAGGGATACGACTACTACTACGACCACGACTGTGGCTGAGGCTGCTGCTGCTACTCCTGCTGCTGAGTGCCGCCACTCAGTAGCTCCTCCTGCTCGTGCTGCTATTCCTGCTCCTGGTGCTGCTGCTACTGCTGCTGCAACTGCTACTGCTACTGCTACTTCTATTGCCACTTCTACTTCTGCTTCTGCTTCTGCTTCTCCTTCTCCTTCTACTTCTACTTCTACTTCTACTACTACTACTACTACTACTACTACTACTACTACTTCCTCTACTGCTGCTGCTACTACTGCTACTACTGCTACTGCTACTGCTACTGCTACTGCTACTGCTACTACTACTACTACTTCGACTATATAGACTATATACGACTACAACTACCACTGCTTACTACTGCTTACTACTACTTCCTACTACTTACTACTACTTGCTACTACTAATCCTCCTGCTGCTGCTGCTTCTACAGTACTCTGCTCCTGCTAATGCTGCTATATGTTTCGATGACGACGACCACGGCTATTGGTCCTGCCATGTCTTGGCATACGTGCCAAAACAAACGACTCAACATAGCCTGCCCCGTCTAGCCGGTTCACCTGGCGGCAGGCGCCCAACTTTAGTAGGATATATGGCGCAACCATCATGATGCCCGGGCCCTTTGCAAGGGTATGCTCCAGCTTTGCATCATGGAGTTCGGCCTATGGTTTTGCTTTGGTCTGTCGCGGATACCCGGAACTGTTCGGTCGGATGCTTCTCCAGGCTGTTGCATCGCAGCCACATCATGCTCAAAGTCTTGAAGAATGTGGAGAATTGATGGGTCGACTCCGACCTCATACCCCAGACTTTGTCCCACTGAGCATGCGGCCGAGGCAAAAAAACCAAGCTCGCGCCAGGCCATTTTTGCAGCCTGATAAGATAGATACGGGAATTCCCCGGCTAAATTGGCTAGTGACCAGTGACTAGGCAGCAGCATCAGCAGTCTCAGTAATAGCGGCGACAGCAGAGGTAGTCGTGGTAGTGCAAGAAATGCAAGTGGCGTCCGTCGTCGATGCTCCTACTGCTGCTGCTCCAACTTCGTCTGCTAGTGCTACTACGACTACCACTACCACTACCCTACCCGTACCGCCACAGCCACGGCTACCACTACCAATACCACAACCACCACCACGACTACAACAACAACTACAACTACAACTGTTACTACTGCTCCTATTACTACTACTACTACTACTGCTACTACTACTGCTACTACTACTACTACTTTACTGATACTGCCACTACCAGTATTTTGGAAATTTTGGTGCAATTCGAGCCTGGCGATGTTTGCGCATTTCAGCTTTTGCAAACTTTGGGGACATTCAAGCCTGGCGATGCTTTGAAAAACTCGGATGCGAAAACATCGCCAGGCTCGAATGCGAAAACATCGCCAGGCTCGAATGTCACCAAAACTCCAAAAAAATCTCAGCAACTATATACGGGGCCCGCAGATGACAGGATTTTGGGAACTTTGGTGAAATTCGAGCCTGGCGATGTTTTCGCATTTCAGGCTTTGCAAATTTCGGGAAACTCGAGCCTGGCGAAAACATCGCCAGGCTCGAATTTCACCAAGTTTCCCAAAATCTCAGCGCACGCCCCATAGATGCCGGGATTTGGGGAATTTTGGTGAAATTCGAGCCTGGCGATGTTTTCGCATTTCAGGCTTTGCCAAAAGTTCCGAAAACTGAACACTGATGGCCGATGGCCCTATAGATGCCAGTATTTCGGGAATTCTGGGGAAATTCGAGCCTGGCAGCATTTTGGCAACCTCGGATGCAAAAACATCGCCAGGCTGACCAAAATTCGAACGCTACGGGAGTCTCTCTGCAGCCAGGCTAGGCTGCGGAGAGGCTGTGTTGGATGCGTTCATGCAGACACGACATATTTGTTCATTCTAGCGGGGATCAATTCTGCACAGGATGTAAACCAAACGTTTTATTGCTTTGGCTCAAGCGTAGCAAACTATTAAGAGAACACAGCACACCTGTTGAAGATGTGAAGTTGTCCTAGTTTCCGCTGAAGCATGAAGATAGATGGAGGTTACTTTCCAGCTATGGTGCCAAAGCTTTATCTTTAGTTTTATAGGTAGGTAGACAACACCGTGTTTAGTGCTGTTGCTAGTAAGCCAAACATACCATGGACATGTTTGTTTCTCTGAAGGAGTTGTCCTTATCACTATGTCTATTCCAAGTGGACAACTAACGCAGTTCGACAAAGTTTAAATGATGGTCAAATGAATTTGAAACATGATGGAGTCACCCTTTTGACGCAACATAAACAGATACTCACGTTCTTTCATGTTTTTTACAGGGAAAACAAAATTCCTTGTAGTCATTGACATAGTCTAGGAACTCTTTCGTTTGTAGCCACTGACAAAGATGCGAAAGATTTCGTATGCTTCCCTGTGATGAACGAATATTTCCCACTGCAAGAAGAGATCTCTTGTTTTTTGAGAGAACACTGAGTGCCCAGAAGCAGAGGAGCTTTCTGGTGTCTCTCTTAGTAACTTTAGCGAGAGTGCTTGGTTCTCTGCGCTGTCGAGAAACAAGCGGTAAGCACGCAACACGGAGCGCCAAACAGAATCCGTTTTGGGGTTCAAACGGTTTTCGCACCACGCAAACAAATAAGATAAGTCTGGTAAGTAATGGTGATAGCTTCTATACTTGAGAAACAACAGACAGAGACTGAAGATGGTGGGAGAACAGTCGGCGAGAAGGCTGGTTGGGGGGTGTGACTACTACTACTTACTACTCTTACTACTCTTACTACTACTACTACTACTACTACTGCTACTGCTACTGCTACTGCTACTGCTACTACTACTACGACGACTAGTACTACTCTACTCCTAATACTACGACAACGACGACGACCACTGCTGCTACTGCTGCTGCTACTGCTGCTGCTACTGCTGCTGCTACTGCTACTGCTACTGCTACTGCTACTACTGCTACTACTACTACTACTACCACCACGACAGGTGACAACACCAGTGACTGCAAGTTACTACGAGTTACTACTGGTTACTACTAGTTACTACTAGTTAGTCCTCGCTTACTGCTAGCTGCTATGAGTTACCACTAGTTACTACTAGCTACTACTAGTTAACTAGTTACTACGTACTTCCAAAAGCAGAACTAATAAATACGACTGGTTGTACTACCACTGTTGCTACTGCTGCTGCTGCTGCCCCTACTGCTACTAGTACTACTACTTCCACTTCTAGCTCTACTTCTGCGGATTCGACTTCTACTTCTACTGCTTCTTCGACTTCTGCTTCTTTGGCTTCTAGTACCACGACTACCTCTGTACTACCTGTACTACCTGTACTGCTTGTACCACTATTAATCACTATTACTACTACTACTACTACTACTACTACTGCTGCTGCCGCTGCTGCTGCCGCTGCTGCTGCTACTGCTACTGCTACTGCTTCCACTTCTACGTTGCTGCTTCTCCTTCTTCATTAACTACTTGTTGTACTTCTACTACCAACACTTCTGGTATTGCTCGTACTACTTGTGCTAGTATTACTACCTGTACTAGTATGACCAACACTGCGGCTGCACCTGCTCCCAAGCTGTATTTGCGAGCAACAGTAACAGTAGTCAGCAAACCAGCAACAGCCGCAGCACGCACGGTTTGTAAAAAGCCAGGCAGCAGAGGCACCAGTGCTACAAACGAGAATTGCCCTGGTGCAGCCTCCGTATCAGTGGCACAAGAAACAGAGCAACAGCAGTCTTCAGAACCACAAATTCACGTGACCACCAGCTGCTCCACTACGAAGCTGGAGAGTGTGCACGCCCGCCTCCCGTACAAGAGCCGGGAATTCTGCCACGAAGAGCTCCGCAGCAACCTCGCGAACAAAATGCGACGCCTGGCTTTCGCTGCGCAAGCTGTGAGGTTACACCTAGCACCGCAAGAGGGACCCACTGGATTGACCGTGGTTCTGGTTCACCTTAGCTTTGGTCGGACCTACAACAACCCGCTGTTGCAGTGCTGCCAGGCTGGATCCGAGGAACCTAAGAATTAGAGTGCGTGAATGGTGGGGCAGTCTAAACTCCAAAAAAGCCTTGACAATTCTTAAGCTTGACTCTCCCAGCAAGGCCCCTGCTGGTGGAATGGCCGCAAGGTTTTCTTGCAGCTTTTTCCTGAGTCTCAGTCTAGCCGTCTTTGACTTCTCGTGACAAGTCATTAACAGCATCGGATCCATGTGTGTAAGCTTTTCACTTGCGATCTGTAGGTGAGTAGGGTCGGCGCCTTGTCTTGCTCGTAGTCTTGGCCTTCGGTGTGCCGAAGCATCGGCTGGAGCTACAGTGCTGCGATCTACTTTCTTGTCGGGGCAGAAATAGCGTACAAGTCAGAGTGTAGAGGCTTTGGCTGATGCGGCAAAGCGCCGAAAGCAGCAGCAAAATCATCAACAACAACAGCAGAAGCAGACAAGCAGCAGGAGCACCACCACGGCAACGAGCACGGTCAAAGCAGAACCACACCATAAACAACCATTCTGTCAGCCTGCACGTACGTGGAACCTGTGCACGCTATGCGAGGCCAACATGGCACAAAGCTGGGCTTGCAGCCACGCGAGAAATCTCGTCGACAATGTTCAACAGCTGGCAGACAGCTCTGGTCTCCCACCGAAGAGGCTGGTCAGTAACAACACCAAGCCTCCGTCAGTAGTTTTTCTGCCTGAAGGGCAGCATAGCAAGCCACACTCGCTCTGAAGCAGGATGCCTCGAATTCCATCCTTAGGCACTCGCGTTCTCTTGGGTGTCGAGGCTCTTGTCGATGAGGGCCAGCGACATTGACCTGGTAAAGCGGTGACAAAAGAGCTCCTTCTGCTGCACAAGATGCTGACAGCTGTCGTGGCAGCCTGCAACCTCTTTAACTTCTTTTGCATGCTTCGGCAAGCTATCGGTATATTCGTCCTACGAGTTCGTCGGATCGGGAATTCACATGCAGCGCAGCTACTGTCATGACTACATTGACTACTCGTACAGGAGCTGGCTCCGGCTCCAGAGCTGGGACCAGGACCTTCAATCGTACGGCGATATGCCGTGAACATGAATATCCATTACCGCACACATCGCTCGGGCGAAATAGATGAAAATGGAAACCAAGTAAATGAAGAAGCCCGCCATCTGCCACCGTCGCTGGCGGCCGTAGACCTCTGGCTTGAAGACATCTTTCCTTGCTCGTCTTGTTTCGGGACAAGGCTGAGGTTTGAAACAAGTGAACAACAAGCAGCATTCTGAAAGAAGCCGAAGTTTCTCGTCTATCTGATTGCCCCCGGATACGCCTCGCAAGACTTTGACCACTGCCCATAAGAGCTGAATAGGCGACAGCCACCAGTTTGCCACGAATGGCAGGACTGAGAAGGCATTTAACGCGATGAATGCCAGCTCGATTCTGTGCGCTTGGTTGTAGACTTTGAAGAAGTCCACAGAGTTGATAAGATCCTTGCGATCACAAGACATCAAGAAACGATGCAGGAGGCATTTGCGGTCGACCCCTCGTCTTGACTGAGGGCACGTCGTATTCCAAGTCTGCGATGGCCTTCAAAGAGTACGCGCTGGATCCTAGAAGGCCAGTCATCGCGAACAGAAGTGTCATGGAATCAATGGTCGCGAAGACGGTGAAGAACACCATGGCTGCGCAAAGTCTCGATGCTCACCCTCGAGAACTTGGGCAAAGCTACCCCTCGATCTTAACTGGAGCAGCACCATAAACAGCCATGCGAGCTCGAGCTGAATCCCGGTGGCCACTCGTTTAACTTCAGCTGGGCTTAAGATAACTGAGTTTCCGGCAGCGGGACGATGCAGATAGCATTTTTCTGCCTGAGGCAACCGAAAAACCGTTCTGATGCAGCGTGCCTGCTGCCGAAAACCCAGCTGTAGCATTGGCTTCCCAAGTCTGCACATGAGGTGCTATCATCGTTGGAAAACGCCTGAAAGAGAGTCCTCCTCGCCCCTCCGACAGCTCTATGATCGATTTGCCTTAGCCAGCATAAGCCAGTAACACTTAAGACTCAACACGCATCTGACATGCAGAAAACCGTAAAGCACAGCGTGGTCAACTGGACCGACACAGCCAGTTGTGTGTGAAGATTTTGAACTCGGATCACCGCAAACGAACGATTGCTGAACCTGTACCTTGCACTCAGGTTCATGAAGAATCACGTTTTGCCTCTTTACTGGCGTCCGATTAGCGCCGATACTCCAGATCGTGGTGCTCACAAGTGAAAGTATCACAGCAGCCCTAAGTCCAGGACAGCTCTCGACTGCTCGATTACGAAGTGCCATTCTGGCCTCCTGCGCTGAACATGAGGACCCACGCATGGATTTGCAATTGGAAGAATAGTGACAAATGCCCTTTTTGCAGCTGTGCTGCGAGACATTTGCTTCTAATGCAGAAGCAGCAGTTTCTTTGGGGGATTGAAGGGCTGCGCAAATCCGTTTGGTTTGGAACTGCCCTCATCTGCACTTCAGCAAGGCCTGCAGGCCCTGGAAAGACAGGGAAAGACTTAAGTTGAGCAGCTTGTTCTGCAGATACTGGCATTCAATCATTCCGCAGGGGCGATAAAAGACCAGCTTCGCACCACCTGCCCCCAGCAATGCTGAGAAAAGCCATAGACTGTCCTTTACGTCCATCAGGTAGTCGAGGCAGCCTGGCACGCGTCTACCGGCTCGAGAAGACCTGCATTTTATTGCTCGAACTCCGGCAAATTTTGCCTCCCATTGCTGAGCGAATCACCAGGCAGGGTGCCAGTCGGATACAAGTAAATTCATGCCCCCGATATTTCACACGGACCCATGCAGCCGCTCAAGACAAGTTTTGACAATATGCCATGAGTTCGCACTCAGCTCCAAAAGAGAGTATGCCCACGTTAACGATTATCTGGAAGCTGCCGTCGTTCAGCGGAACCAAGTTCGTTAGGAGATTCCATTACAAATCATTCTTTGTACCACATTGCTCATCAAATTCCAAACTGACATCACGCAGTCACGTCCTGAGACCAGTGATGGAGTCCGACTTTCAGAGATCACGCGACTAGTTTCGATTCGCATCCTCGCACCAGGCAGGCAAAAATTCACAATGACTGGCCTCAAAGCACTACACTCTGATCTGGACTGAGAAGGTTAGCAAGACTGCATTCCTCTCGATTGCCAACCTCTGCAGAAGCTCTTATTACATGTTCGGCTGTGCGAGAGCGGAGGGTACAAAGCTGGTGCTGCCAATCTCGACCAGAGAGCTCTGAGAAAGGGCATCAGGATTCATTGAGGATGTTTGTCAGTCTGGGTCTTGTTTGTGGTCTGGCCTAGGACCGTGCTTATTCCACAACGCCGTGTCGCTGTCATCGAGGCGTTGTTCATTCAAATCGCGAAGGATGGCCCTGTCGACATTTCCAGGCACCCGTGCCGCTGTTGTCAGGAGGCCGTGCCCATTCCAAATCACGAACGAAGACCCTGCCGACGTGTCCAGGCGCCGGTGTCGCTGTCGTCTAGGCGCTGTGCTCATTCCATATCACCCACCATGATGCCGACGTCCAGGCGCCGTCGCTGTCGTATATCTTAAACATGCTCCGTCATCTTTGCCATTCCCGCTCATCATATATCTTCAACACGCCCCCTCATTTGACGATTTCCGGTTCATCATGTACCTCACCTCATTGGCGATTCCGGTTCATCATAGATCTTAAACTTTACACTCCCCCCTCATGTTGCGACAGTTGCGGTACATCATGTATCTTCAACACGCCCCCCCCCCCTCATTCGGCAATTCCGGTTCATCATAAACCTTAATTTAAACACACCGCCTAATTTGGCGATTCGGGTTCATCATATATCTTCTTAATTTAAACACACCCCCTAATTTGGCGATTCCGGTTCATCATATATCTTAAATGCGCACCCTCCTTTGGCGATTCCGGCTCATCATATATCTTAAACACGCACCTCATTTGGCGATTCCGGCTCATCATGATATACATATACATATACATATACATATACATATACATATACATATACATATACATATACATATACATATACATATACATATACATATACATATATATATATATATAGATATATAGATAGATGTGTGTGTGTGTGTTAAACACCCTCCCTTCAATTGGCGATTCCGGTTCATCATATACCTTAAACACTCCTGCTCATGAGGCGATTCCGGCTCATCATAAACCTTGAAACACGCCACGTCATTTGGCGATTCCGGGTCATCATTTATCTTAAGCGCGTGCCCTCATTTCGCGATTTCGGGTCATCATATATCTTAAACACGTCCCCTGATTTCACTATTCCGGCTCACCGTGCAAAACCTGAACTTGACTTCGATACGACCCGGAAGATGGGACTTGGGAATTTCCAGAGGGCCCCACTCTTTCTGCAGTGCTATCCTCAAGGGCTTCTCTTAGCAAGGCTTCGGGTTCGGGCTTCTGGGTTCAGGGGACATGAACACATCGGCCATGAACTGCAAGAGCCAGCCTGATTGAGACTTCTTCCTTTTCTTGGCCGTCGGTGAAGACAGCACCTGTCAGGTGGAGGAAACCATTGGCCAGACACCGGGAGGTGCCTGATCCCAGGTCCCAGCCACAACCATCTAGTCAGGAGGTGACAGAAGATTTTTTTGCCACTCGCACTGGAGCGAAGTCAGCGAGATTTAGAGAACAACGGGAAGCTACCTCTCTTTATGAGTGTGCGTGTTTGACGGAAGTGTACACACGAAGATTACTCTGCAAACCAAGCTGGGCGACGGCTCAGAACTTCGTAGTCTGCAATGCTTTAACCCCCAAACTCCAATGTACAGGTTCTTGGAGACAGTGCTTCGCAGGCTTTGGCTGTGGTTGAGGCTCCTTGTCCTAAGCTCAAAAGCCTCGATACAACGCAAAGCTGGACCTACACCCCAAACCCTCATCATTGGGGATCCACGCTGTCGGAGCCTGCGACAGGATGTGGTCCCACCTGGGTCTGCTTTACGTTCCACTTCACTCACTTACTGTCAGGTCCCTAAAGAAGCGACAGAGGCGAGCCTGGACAGGGTGGCAAGAAGCTCAGCATTTCGGCGACATCCGTAGTTCAATCACTACCGTTTCCATTCACAGTTAGAAAGTCTGTTTCTTACGGCCGAGGTTTTTTTTGACCCCCGAATGGGCTGTTTTCATGCCCTGACTGCGACAGGGTTTGTTTCAGGCCCTGGAAGCCCTGCGACGGGGTCTTTTTCGGGCCCTGCAAACCCACTAGAGTTTTGTTTCTGACCCTGCGGGTCCGCTGGGGGGGGGGNGGGTTGGGAGGGTTTCCGGTTGCGACCAGGACTATTATACGTCCATTTCCACTAAAGCTACCACCACCACGACCCCGACTACTATCATGCTGTTACTACTGGTACTACCCTCATGGTCAAAACTTTTGGATGGGTTCTCCGACCCTGCGTGTCCGCTGGGGGGGCTTTTGAGAGTACCATGCTGCTACACCCTCATCGCACGCATGGTCAAGGATGGGCTTCCGGCTCGCAGGACTTACGCAAACCGGCCGCAGCCCCGGGGGTCCCCGGAGCCGGTACGTTTGGAGCAGTGCTAAGTTTCTGGTTCACAAGCAGGGGAGGCAAGGGGTCCAGTCGCATGTTTTGCTTGGCAAATGCGGGTTTGCTGGGGGGCTTTTGTGAGTACCATGCTGCTACTACGGGTAGTACCCTCATCGTACGCATGGTCAAGGCTTTTGGATGGGTCCCCCGGCCCGCAGGACTTACGCAAACCGGCTGCAACCCCGGGGTCCCCGTAGCCGGTACGTTTGGAGCAGTGCTAACAAGGCTCCTGACGTATGTCATGAGCAGGTGCCTTTTGAAATCGAGCGTCTACATGGGGAACGGCTGGCCTGGATGAGCTGTGATGCCACTGATGTGCGTCTGGGAGCGATTGCTCGCGAAATTGAGCGTCTACATGGGGAATGGCTAGTTTTGATGTGTTGTGATGCCACTGATGTGCGTCTCGAGCGGTTGCCTGTGGAATCGAGCGTCTGCATTGTGAATAGCTGGGTTTGATGTGTCACTGATGTGGGTCGACAGAAAACGTGGGATGATATATAGCAATTCCTCCAGTTTCTCTTCTATTTCCAAAACGGTCNTCGAGCGTCTGCATTGTGAATAGCTGGGTTTGATGTGTCACTGATGTGGGTCGACAGAAAACGTGGGATGATATATAGCAATTCCTCCAGTTTCTCTTCTATTTCCAAAACGGTCTCCGCCAGCCTGATCGGCGCCGGGTATACCACCGAACGCTGGGTACACATGTGCAATAAACCCTGCGCTTGTATGTGTCTTGAGAGGGTGCTAGCGTCTACATGGGGTTTCGACATTCCTGATGTTAAACGAGGTGATGTGAGTGCAAAATAGGCACGAATACCTGCGTCGCGCAGCCNACCCTGCGCTTGTATGTGTCTTGAGAGGGTGCTAGCGTCTACATGGGGTTTCGACATTCCTGATGTTAAACGAGGTGATGTGAGTGCAAAATAGGCACGAATACCTGCGTCGCGCAGCCCTTCTACTCATTTTGCTACATGCGTTGAAACCCACCTCCGGGCGGCGTCCACATGGGGTTTCGACATTCCTGATGTGACTGAGCGCGGGTGATGCGACTAAACGCGGATCGGGCGTCACCTTGGGGATGTTGCGCCCTGATGCGACGTAACCCCGCTACACGTAGTCCAGGTGCGTCTAGCACGTGAGTGCAATCATGGAGGGTGAGCCGAGCACAACCATCGTCGACCGTTAAGCAAGTTTTTGTGGAAGTTTTCGGCCGAGTTTGCAGCCTTGATGTCGTATACCAAGCCAGCTGCGTGTTTCCGACGGGACGTGCATACCGCCCTTTGCCTAAGTCGACCTATCGCACTTAGCCCAATTCAACTTAGCCGACATAGCGGATTTACTGCTAGCTCTGGTCGAGCACCCATGTATAAGGTCCGGATGACCCATGGGTATCGGGAGAATTTGTTGCAGGAGAGCAGTCAGGAGAACAAAATATTGTTAATGTTTCATAAGTCTCGACATGAGCGCCAAATACTCTGATGCGCATCATGCAGCCTTTTGCCAAAGAATCACTGCCTCTGCGCTAGACCATCCTCCTGTCAGGCCGCTGANATATTGTTAATGTTTCATAAGTCTCGACATGAGCGCCAAATACTCTGATGCGCATCATGCAGCCTTTTGCCAAAGAATCACTGCCTCTGCGCTAGACCATCCTCCTGTCAGGCCGCTGACGCCTCAGACCGGGTACATCTGTGCGGCAGAGATGTGCAAGTCAGTTTCCCTGAATCCGATCGTTCCAGGCCCTGATGGCTCGCTGGTCGCGTATGTCGTGGTTCGCACATGACGACGAAGAGACACTTGCATCTACACGCGGGTTTCAGACTACATCATCTTGCAGATTCTTTGAGAACGCACTTTTGTATCTCACCACACAGACTGTTTGCAAGGATCAAGGCCGGCGCCACGGCCGAGATCTTGTCCCCTCAACGCCTCGAAACTCAATACCGAGCTGCTAAATAAATCTATAGGGGCCGGAGCTCCCGGTCTCGTGAGCAAGCGAACAGATAAGACACTGTCTTAGGTCCGGCGGTGCGGGTTCCACGCTGGCGAAACGACTTGCAAGGGACTCGGCGCAAATGAAGTTGAAAACAGTGTCAACTTCCAAGACAAAGGAAGTCGGACACCATCATCACANTCTTAGGTCCGGCGGTGCGGGTTCCACGCTGGCGAAACGACTTGCAAGGGACTCGGCGCAAATGAAGTTGAAAACAGTGTCAACTTCCAAGACAAAGGAAGTCGGACACCATCATCACACCTGCCGAGGTTTTTTTGAAAAGCAAGGGGCTCGATTTTGATAGCGTTTGTGCTTGCAGTTCCAGGTCTCGTGCACCCAATTCCCTGATTGTGCTGCTACCCGAGGTGGATGACGGAAACGTCATCCCACNTCTTAGGTCCGGCGGTGCGGGTTCCACGCTGGCGAAACGACTTGCAAGGGACTCGGCGCAAATGAAGTTGAAAACAGTGTCAACTTCCAAGACAAAGGAAGTCGGACACCATCATCACAAAGTTTTTTGAAAAGCAAGGGGCTCGATTTTGATAGCGTTTGTGCTTGCAGTTCCAGGTCTCGTGCACCCAATTCCCTGATTGTGCTGCTACCCGAGGTGGATGACGGAAACGTCATCCCACNTTTTTTGAAAAGCAAGGGGCTCGATTTTGATAGCGTTTGTGCTTGCAGTTCCAGGTCTCGTGCACCCAATTCCCTGATTGTGCTGCTACCCGAGGTGGATGACGGAAACGTCATCCCACCTACCTGAGTCACCTGGCTCCAAGCATGCCCATGCGGACCCATCTTGGCGTGGGTATGTATGACTACAAGAATAAAGACATCTTGAGGCCTAGCAAGTCGAAGAGCAAGCGTCGTGGGGGCAATTGCCGTAAACTCAGACGCTGAACGTGCGTCGGACCTTGTAATGCAAGCATTGCGCTACGCAGGGTACATCAATCCGCAGGGCCACTGTCAAAGGACAGCATGTTCCGTCACTGACAGCTGACCTCGGACCCTCTAATTTTGACTTGCACGGCGCAGCTGCATGCACCGCATATATGCTGAAGGACAACGAACGAACTTGACGTGTCCCTCACGTTGGATGTGGAGCATCCATCCCCGAATCTTGGTCTGCGCATGCTGTGTCGCTCATGGGCGGCGCGCGATCATCTGCTGCACACCGAGGACTGCTTCTGCCAAGACTCGATCTCAGTTATGAGCAACTTGTAGCAGGCAACAAGCACTGGTCACGAGTCACATGCTTGTTGCTTTGTGTCTGAAGCAGTTATAGGTCAAGCGACCAGGAAGCAACGAATCTGCAGCGTCTGATCAATGTGGAGTCGTGGCCTTATATCCCTGTGCGAAAATACTGAGTGGCAACATCCAGCATCAAATCTTAGGGTTGCCGCTACCTACCACTGGCGCCTCTTCCAGCAGTATGCTGAGAGTTGAGCAGAAACACTTGCTGCAGATGCCGCCAAATACCTAATGAAACTATGTAACTACACCGGCTATATCTCAGTCTTTGGTCAGGTCAGAGAAGAGTACGACCGACAGCATCGAGAAGCTTCTCAACATGGAGCGAGAAGCTTAAAGGCTTAGTTTCGTAGCTGGTGGTCTACTAAGCGTATCGCAGCCTAGGACCCTAGCATGTCGCCGCTCTTGCTGGACCACCTGGATGTGAACCTTCCGAGTAAATAGCAAATGAATCTGGAGGTACCTGCATGTGTTGAACCCAAGGTTCGCGTCTCTTCAGGACCCTGATCCGAACGACGACATGTTATGCTTCCCGGAGCCATGCAAGTGCTACTGAGCTCATGAAGATTTCTGCAGGCAGCGTGCGTTTTTTTGGTTGACGAATGATGCAGTCATCATGAGGGACGTCCACGGGTTTCTGCGGCAAGCAGTCCTACGAGACGTGCCCGGTCAAAAACCTGATCTGCGGCCTGGCTACGAGTTGATAAAAACCAGCTCTCCGTGCAAGTGCGTGCTTGTGAGGCGACGAGCTGGTGAAAGCGTATATCGGTCGCACATTGTGCACGAAACACCTGGAGCCATCAAAGGAGAGCTTCCTGAAGAAAAATAGCATATATGACACGTAGCTACGCGGGTAATGACACAGGACCTGCGTGCCTGGCGAAGGATCCCGAGACCAGCTTGGTACAAGGGCTTCGCTCGCGCAGGACTGCTTGCTCTCATGTTGGGTTAGTTTTCATGTTTGTCCTGTTGCAGCACCAGCTTGCATACAACGCGTTTTCCCCACCGCAGGCCGCATTAATGCCATGTCGCAGAAGCAGCTACGCCCCGAAGGCTTTGTTTCGCTGTCACGATTTGAATTCAGCGTAGAGTTCATCCAGCGCGTTGGGTGGAGGCTCCGTGGATCCGCGCACGGCAGGAGAGGGTAGCAACTNAAGCAGCTACGCCCCGAAGGCTTTGTTTCGCTGTCACGATTTGAATTCAGCGTAGAGTTCATCCAGCGCGTTGGGTGGAGGCTCCGTGGATCCGCGCACGGCAGGAGAGGGTAGCAACTCATCAGCAACTTCTGCAGTGCTACGGTGCTATTTTATAATTCAGAAGATTTTTCGTTCCAGGCAACGCAAGGCACAATGACGTTTGTCTTTTGGATTGCTTTCGAGCGCATGGCGTCAAAGTGAAGTATGAGCGGGATGGCCCGCTTTGGGCGATGGCCGATGGCCGATGGCAACACGATTCTTGAGCCCTTCCGGCTGCCTGGATGGCAATATGCATTATCGGTAAAATTAAAGCACTATAGAAATCAAACAATCCTGATTTGGAAAACTGAGGAAGTGCATCGTGCCGGTGCCGTCAAAGCGTTTGCTCCACGGACGGTACATCGTGGGCACACACGGCCATTTTGTGGCCGTCCGTGTTGACGAAGACGGAGTCAGCATAAACTTCGGCAATCGGCGGCACAAGTGGAGACTCGCTTCTTCATCTTCGCACTTGAAGGCGGGTCTCTGCGCACGAAACACGACAACCACATCCATCCCATGTGCATAACGAACAGGCAGTTCACTGGACATGCCCGTTGTCCGGAAGAACCTTCATCGATCAACACAGCGAACGCTGATGCTGTGTACCGCCTCGAGGTTCGCTGTGCTTGAAACCCAGCATATTTTGCTGACCTGCGCAAGCGCTGTCGCGACAGGAGTTGAAGTGTGTGGACGGTCACGTCAACCATGGGGGCGACGACGACATCGGATTCGGCCTTGAGCCGCCTGGTCATGTATACTTCGGGTCTACCACAACATCGCACTCCAGCGAACTTGCAAGTTTTCATCGCGCAACACAAGTCTTTGTTCGACGGCCGCGCATGAAAAATGTTAATTACATTGAAGATCTTGTCACAGAGCACGAGTGGTCCCCAACGTCGAAGTACTTAACGTACGAAGTAAAAGCCGAGGTCAAGTTTTGCGATGCAGGATGCCTTTTTGATGCCGGGCTCGACAATGATTACAGAATTCTTTCGAACGCTGCCGCATTAGAGAACTTTGCCACTCTAGCAGCCATCAGCGCACGGTCTCGGTGCATCCTGCAAGATATTAGCGCTGTCTGGGAGGAGTCTAGACTCTGGATTCGTGAGTGTACGTGCGCACATCTCTGCACAGCAAAAGTTTTTGCCTCGCTCTGCCCATCCTGCCCTGATGGCAAGGTCCGCAGGCCAAGCGTTGAAGACCCTACCCATCTCATGCAGTTTGATGTTTCTGCCGCCAATGGCAGATTGGTGTACTTGTGGACATCTGGCACGCCCGTGCCTCCAGCAGTGCTGGTGCGCANCAGGCCAAGCGTTGAAGACCCTACCCATCTCATGCAGTTTGATGTTTCTGCCGCCAATGGCAGATTGGTGTACTTGTGGACATCTGGCACGCCCGTGCCTCCAGCAGTGCTGGTGCGCATGCACGCCCCGGAGGTGCTGGAATGTGATCCTGCCACAGACCTGCCCTATGAGATACCCCATAGACTGGGTTAGCCCAAAAGTTAACTATTAGTTAACTTTTTGGCTCGAGCCAAAAAGTTATCTAAAAGGAAGCCTACGGGAAGGACATAGGGAGCAAAAAGGGAATTTTTTATATCCAAAATCACAGTTTTGAAATGACGCTGTGATTTTGGATATCGAAACTTGCGATTTTGGATCTCATTTCCAGAATCGCAGGATTTAGTTAACTCGTTTTGGCACAGGCGAGGCCGAAGTTTCGACGAAACTTCGTCGAAGTTTCGGCCCCTCACTGGTCGAAGTTTGAAGGGTCACAAGTCGAAGTTTCAGGGCCGCAGGTCGAAGTTTCGATGGGGCTTTCGTCACAGAAATGCAGCATCTTTTGTGGTTTTATATTCTCGTCATCAGATCTTTCTGGTTTAATAACAGGAAAGGTATCTTTCATCAGATCTTTTTCTGGTCTTAACAGGAAAGGTAATTCATCAGATCTTTCTGGTCTCAACAGGAAAGGTATAATTCATCAGATCTTTCTGGTCTTAGAATGTGTATAGATTTTTTGTGCACAGCTGAACTACCCTCACATGGTCTGTCTACATCTGTATATAATCTCTCCGGGTCTGGAACTTGTTGGGTTATCCCTCACGGCCTATATATACATACATATATATGTAGAGACATGCCCTCTGGGTTTGGAGATTATATATATATATAAATCTCTCTCTCTCTCTCTCTCGCTTTCTCTCTATATATATATATATATATATAGGGCTGAGCCCCTCTCGATTTTCTACCCGCAACACAATTGTCTACTCTCATGGTCTGTGTACGTACAAGCTTTTTCTGGATTTAGACTACAAAGTTTATAGNAGCTCGTAGGGCTGAGCCCCTGCTACTCTCATGGTGTGTGTGTACATAGTGTGACTCGTTTCTAGCAAGCTGCTTGTTATAACACACAAGAGTAAGAACCACACGACAACACAGGAAAAAGTTTCAAGATCCCTCTCGGTTTCGCATTCATACGGTCTGTGTAAACAAACTCTCTGGGTTTGGTTTAGGGCTTGCAGGGTTGAGGTTGAGTCTTTCTGGACATTTTGTGTTCTACCTTCATGGTAGATATACACTCGTTGTGTGCCTAGAGAAGGTGTATCGTTTCGTTATATCTCCAGGGAAAGAACTCGGCTTCGACAAGGGACTGTTTGCGAGCTTTTATAGAAGCTGGCAACCACAGAGAGTGCCCCAGTTATGGATTGACAGCTTGGATCAAAAGACCATGTGAGTGCAGACNTCGACAAGGGACTGTTTGCGAGCTTTTATAGAAGCTGGCAACCACAGAGAGTGCCCCAGTTATGGATTGACAGCTTGGATCAAAAGACCATGTGAGTGCAGACACATATATGTATGATATATGTGATTATAAACAGACAGAAAAACACCTTGAGAGTATACGTGATAGAAATAAAGAGCCGTCTTTGTTCGGAGAGTCATCTCGCAGTGACATCGTCTCACAGTCGTTTTCAAGGCATCGTGAGCTGCAGGTGCATCGCCAGGCGGTACTTTCTGGCCATTTTGTTGACCACAGTCACCGGCTTGACACCTCTACTGCACGATTGTGCGAGATGCTGCATGTGTCTCATGAGGTCT